>PVIW01011494.1:0-37195 GCA_004026585.1 Noctilio leporinus | reverse complement strand
TTCATATACTTGGTTCTGTTTTGCTTGTTGTTAGTTTTGCTCATTATTGTCTCGTAATGGGTGAGATCATATGATATTTGTCCTTCACTGACTGGCTTATTTCACTAAGCATAATACTCTCCAGTTCCATCCATGTTGTTGCAAAGGGTACAAGTTCCTTCTTTCTTTCTGCTATATAGAATTCCATTGTGTAAATGTATCAATCTTTTTCTTAAATAAGTCCCTTTAACATTCATATAATAAGGGCTTGGTGATGATGAACTCCTTTAGCTTTATCTTGTCTGGTAAGCACTTTTATATTCTTCTGTTCTAAATGATATTTCTTGTTGTGGTTCTCTTTGGGTCTATCTTGTTTGAGACTCTCTATGCTTTCTGGATTTGTGTGTCATTTCCTTTGCCAAATTAGGGGCGTTTTCTTTCATTATATATTTTTCAAAATAAGTTTTTGATTTCTTGCTCTAGCTCCTCTTCTCCTTCTGGCACCCCTATGATTCAGATGTAGGTAAGTTTAAAGTTGTCCCAGAGGTTCCTAAGCCTCTCCCCTTTTTTTTTTTTTTTTGCATTCTTGTGTCTTCTTTTTGTTCTGGTTGAATGTTTACCTCTTTCTTTTGTTCCAAATTGTTGATTTGAATCCTGGCTTCCTTTCCTTCATTATTGGTTCCCTGTATATTTTTCTTCATTTACTTTTTGTAGCATTTATTTATTTATTTTTGCCGTACTCTGTAAGTTCTCTGAGCATCCTATCACCAGTGTTTTGAACCCTGCATTTGATAGGTTGGCTATCTCTGTTCCATTTAGTTCTTTTTCTGGGGTTTCTGGGGTCTCTATTCTTTCACATGTGCCACGTTTCTTTCCCTTAACTTGGTAGCCTCCCTGTATTTGTTTCTGTGTATTAGGTAGAGTTCCTTTGACTCCCTATCTGGATGCACCTGTTAAGTTGTATGGGGCAGAGCCTATGTATTTCCCAGGGTGGGGCAACCTTCCTCTTTGCTTTCTGTGTCTGTATATGTGGGGAAGGGGTCAGAGAGGGAACATTGCCGCTTTCTCTGCACTCGCCGTTCTCCATTCGCTTTACCCACTTTTGAAATGCGTTCTTGACAGCAGATTCTTACATTTGTCCTAATGTAAGAATTGTAGAACATCTCATTATCATATCTTGATTTTAGTGGAAAAGAACAGAACTACACAGTAATTTTGAGATTTCAATTTTTAAAAATTTTTATTAAACCACTTTTCTTAAAATACACCAAATTTAAGTGTGTAATGGGGTCTTGAAAATTTTATATAGTTGTGTGTCCATTACCACAATCAAGATAGGAGCATTTTTCCACTACCCCAGAAAATGTTCCCTCTGCAGTCAGTTCCCTCTTTTTACCCAAGTTATTGGCAGCCACTAATCTGCTTTCTGTTACTGCATTTTGTCTCTTCTAGAATTTCATATAGTTGAAATCGTACAATCTGTAGTCTTTTTGTGATTTTCACATAGCATAATGCGTCTGAGATTCATTCATGTTACGCATTTCGGTAGCTTACTCCCTTATTTTTTTCCTTTTGCCAAGTAACATTTTATTAGTTTATTTATCTACCAGATGTGGACGTTTGGCTATTCTAAAGAAAGCTGCTACGAACATTCACATACATGTATCCCCCTAATCACCTACTTTCTAACTCAATGGATTTGTCTGTCGGGTGTTTTTTTGTTTGTTTTTTTTTAATTGTGTTTTGTCTTAAGTTTTGAGAGTTCTTTATATACTCTCAATAAAAGTCTTTTATCATGTGGTTCATAAACATTTTCTTCCACAGTGTCTTTTGAAGAGTGAAAATATTTTAATTAAATTCAGTTTTATTTTTATGATAAAGTTTTATCTTTTTTTCCTTTTATAGTTTATACATTTTGTGTCCTGTTTTAAGAAATTTTTGCCTAACTCAGGCTCACAAAAATTCTAAAAGAAAACCACTTTTTCTGTGCACATCACTTTTGACATCAAATGTATTGGTTTTCTACACCAGGAAATTCTGACACCACCTGGAGTTGATGTAGATCTTACAGGTTAAGGGTTCAGTTCCACAAGACTGCACCCCACACTTGCCAATTGCAAGTCCAGGTCTCAAGTACCAGTTGTCTATGGGAGATTTCCCATAGCCCCTTCCTGGGTTTGATAATTTGCTAAAACGGCTTATAGACTCAGGAAAAGCCTATTATATTACTGATTTATTATAAAGAATACAACACAGAAATACCCATATGGAAGAGATGCATTGGACAAGGTATGTGAGGATTGTGGTGCTTCCAGGCCCTCTCTGGTTATGTTCCCCTCCCAGCACCTTGATGTGCTCGTTACCTTGGTAGTTCTCTGAACCCCACCATATAGGGTTCTTGTGGAGGTTCTGTAACATGGGCATGATTGGTTAAATCATGGGCCAATGGGGACTGAGTCAGTCTCCAGTTCTTCTGAGGAGTAGGTTGAAAGTTCCTACCCTCTGCTGTGGTTGCTTCCTCTGACAGCTAGCTCCCATTCTGCACAAGTCATCCCATTAGCATGAGTGCACATGTGGTTGAAAGGGGCTCCTCTCATCCCTGTCACTGAAAATTCTAAGGGTTTTAGGAGTTTTATGCTCGAGACTAGGGGTAAAAATGAAATGTATTTCTCCTATTGTTTTAGAAGTTTATAGTTTTAGCTCCTTTTTTAAGGTCTGTGATCCCTTTAGAGTTAACTTTTGTTTGTGGTATGAGGTAAAGGTCAAGATTCATTTATTTGCACATTGATACCTGTTTTTCCAGGACCATTTGTTGAAAAGATTAGCCTTTCTCTATTGAATTGCCTTGGCATCTTTGCTGAAAATCAGTAGACCACATGTGTTGATCTGTTTCTGGAGTCTGTATTTTGTTTCCTAGATTGCTTTGTTTATTATTTAGCAAGTAGCACACTGTTTTCATTACTATTGCTGTGTGTAGATTTCAATTAAAATTTAAATATCCGAAAAATAATTTAAAGAAAATAAATTTAGCACTTTATACACTGATAGAAATATTTCAATAATAGATAACGGTTTATATTTCTGTTTTAGAGGTTTTAAAAATTATTTTAAACAAAATGATCTTACTTGACTCACTAATAATTTTAGGAGTTAAAGCAGGCATTAATATCAGTATTTCATAAATGAGGAAGCTATAAGATTTAAGAGAGCTAAGGTTGAGATTTAATGTGATAAAATAAGAACTAAAGCCAAAGTATCATGCCTTGAAAATCTAGTATGCTTTTCTCCTGTACCACACTATTTTCATTTGCTACTGTTCTCTAAAGTTGAATATTGGTGAACAAGTTTTATGAAAAATTTAATCACTAAACTTTCTTTAGTTAAAGTATGGAGCTATATATAGGTGAACCTGTGAATTTATTTTTTCTTGGTCATCAACCTCACATGACACATTAAGAAGTTAAAAATTGGAGGCAGGGGAGAGCAAAGGGGGGACGGGAATGAAACAGTTTTAATACAACAATAATAAATAAAATTAACTTAAAGTTAAAATGGGCTTTCTTTTATTTTATTTTTTGATGGTATATTTTACAACCAGAATAGGTATTAATGGTTTCATTTTAAATGAGAAATGTAGGAAAGAGGCAATAAGAATTTGTTAAAGCTGAAAGATTTCTTTTTAAAAGTCTTTTAAGAATTGAGGATATTCTTTCTAAAATGAGAACAAGGTTAGAAAACTTAAATTTTAGATTGAGTGTGATCCCTTGTAATCCCAAGCTTACAAAACCCCAACAACCTGAGATCATATTTAGGAGGTTCTTGCAGGACTACTGATGAAAGATGATGACAGCTGGGGTTTGGTAGTGGTGATGGAAGAAGTGGTAACATTTGTAATATATTTTGAAGAGCCTACGGATGTGCTGTTGGTTACATGTAAGGAGTGAAGAAAAGGAATGAGTCACGGATAACCACCAGCTTTTTAGCCTGATTAACTTGGTGTTATTTAAGACCTAGATGAATTAGAAATGTTGCACATGGAGGAACATAAATCAGAAAGAAGCTATTATTGCCTTTTTAAAGTTTATTATTATTTATAAACAATTTTATTCATTATTTTTAGAGAGAAGGGCAAGAAGGGAGGAAGAAAGGGAGAGAAACATCAACGTATGGTTGCCTTTCACCTGCCTCCGGCCATGGACCTAGCTGGAGACCTGGCTTGTAACCTGGTTATGCGCCCTGACTGGGGAATCAAACCAGTGACCTTTGGGTTTGCAGGCCGGCACCAATCCACTGAGCCACACTAGTCAGGGCATAAAGTTTTATTTTTTTAAATCTTCACCCGAGGATATGATAATTGTTTTAGGGAGAGAGAGAGGAAAGGTGTCGGGAGGGAGAGGGAAAGAGAGAACATTGATGGGAGAGGGAAACATTGATTAGCTGCCTTCCATTTGTGCCCTGATGGGGCAGGGGAACTAACCTGCTACCCACTCATGTACCCTGACTGGGAATCAAACTGGCAGTCTTGGTTTGCAGGATGCTGCCCAACAAACTGAGCCATACTGGCTGGGGCTAAAGTTTTATTTTTATAGAAAGAAAAATTGCATCTCCAAATTGGAAGATATAGACAAGATGAAATGACTCATGATCTTACCTTCCTAAACAGCCATTTTCAGTGTTTTGATGTATGTGTGTTTACAGTCTGGTAGAGTAGCAAACTCTTTAAAGGCAACTACTCAACTCTGTTGTAACATGAAAGCCTCCATGGACAATATATGTATAATAAGTAATTATGTTTGTGTTTTATTTCACGATGTTCATTTTTTTCCATCCTTACTAGAGACCCTGAGGTTCTGGGTACAACTGTGAAAAAAATTAAGCTTTTTGCTAATCAAAAGGAGTGATAAGCGGAGCCCAAGAGTAGGAAAATTATTTTCCAGGCCCTGGCATAGTGGACAGTGTGGCTGGGAGGCTATGGGAAGTGACATGTTTGGCTGCTTAAACCCATTAGTCCTTAGCTACCTGATAGCATGCTTCTTAATAATACGTGCACACAGTTTATTCTACTGAAGGAAAAAAATTAATTAAAGGCACTTTGAGAATGAAGAATCAAAAGAGGAAAAGTATTTAGAGTTATATCTATTGTGTTGTGTTTAGATTGACAGTGGAGAAATTTCTTAGAGAAGACTGTTGCAACTTTATTTCTTAGGGCTAAACCCAGTCTAATGCTCTAATACCTAAAATTTAAATTCTTCAAAGCTTTGGCCTTTTTTCATCTCCGAATTTTCTTAAAAGGGATATTGTTGAGTCATTGGATGCACTCTTACTTTTAAATGTATTGATCTTTATTGTCAGGTAGGATTTCTCTTCTGCCATTTTTAGGGCAATTTATGTTTTGCAAATTTAAAATCACATTTTATAATCTGTATACACACAAAAATATATCATAAACTTCTTTTTTAATGTTAATGGTGTATTCAAATTGGGAATATCCTGCAGTAGTTATTGACAAAAATAAGGTTTAAAATAATATTAAACATATTTATGTATTTTGTAATTCTTTTTCACTACATTTTCTGTTTATGTTTTTATTGTTGACTTGTTGGACTTAATGTACTATTAATACAAATCCTTTGTCAGTCACATATGCCATTAGTATTTTCCTCCATGTTTTGGCCTCCTTAGTTATTTTCTGAATGGTGTTTTTTTGGTAAGTAGGAATTTTAAATTTTTTTATGGAGTCTTAATTTATTGTTCATTCCCTATTGCCAGTACTTTCACTTGTGGGCCTATGATCTACCTCAAATTAATTTCTCTATGTGGTTGGTATAAGGGTTAAAATTTTTTTTTTTTCATTTACAAAAAATAACAAATAGTACTGTTTATTATAGACTTTGCTTTATTTCTCAGTTAATTTTGAATATTACATTGTAAAATAATTAGGTCCCCAACTAGTTACATGATTAGCTAGCTCATTGATTATTAAAACTGGGCTTCTGAGGTTATAGATTCATTTCATCAGGATCTGGCTAACTTGGCCTTATTTTATGGCCATAGATTATATTCCTAACCTACTTTAGTCATTTGTTTGATTTGTATTGTTTTTATGAAGAGGTCATGGCATAGCTCCATTGTGCTGTCAGATGAAACTTTAGATCATAATGCTCTACGTGAAAATTCATCAATTTAATTTTGTGTGAAAGATAGTACATTATTACATTTTTAAAGGATATGGGATTTTTAGTAATACAGTGCCTAATGTGGCATGCTCAGTTTTTATGCCATACTAAAACAAACAAATATATGAATTCTAGTAAACATTAGGAAATAATTTCACTGAATTTTGTGTAGAGTAAGAAATGTAGATATGACATTATGCAGTTCATTTGTTGTTAGGTTTTTGTGGGTAAATGATAATTATAAAAATACAAAATAAGCCCTGGTTGGTGGCACATTGGATAAGGCACTGGCCTGCGAACCCAAGGTCACTAGTTCGATTCCCCAGCCAGGGCACATAACCAGGTTGCAAGCCAGGTCCATGGCTGGAGGCAGGTGAAAGGCAACCATACGTTGATGTCTCTCCCTCTCTGCCTCTCTTCTTTCCTCTCTCTCTGAACATAAATAAAATCTTTAATAAAAAAGATTTTATATATATATATATATAATAGCAAAATGCTAAATGTAGCTCTGCATATTCTTGTGTCATTATATAGACCCAGTCATTGACTTTTAAACATGAGTTATCTTCTAAGAGAGCGAATTTGAATTGTATTACTCTGGTAGCATTTGTGCCAGCCTTTGGTTAATCATTATTTTGTTGATTATATTTGGTTCAAGATGACTCATTTTTTGAAGGAGCTTTATTGCAACATTGCATATTTACTAAAGGAAGTCTGGATGGAAATAGAGCATCGGGTCATTGGAAATTTTTTTCCTCCAATCTTTATTGCACCAAGTGTTATTCAAGTTAATTTTTTTCAATAACGGAATTCTCTGTAGAACCTAGTATTTCATTAACTAAATGTTATGGGATCAGTTAGTCCTTTTTTATGGTAGACAAATGAATCTTTGATGATTATTTATATCATGCTTTGACTCCATTTAGATGAATTATTTTGTTTTCATTGAATATTATAATTTAGAATTTTGGAATTAAGGATTTGAGATTCTTACAGCATTTTCTAGCTTTGGAAGCTTTTTTTTTTTTTTAATTTTTTATTTCATTATTTCTAGAAAGAAGGGAAGGGAGAGAGGCAGTGAGGGAGAGAGACATCAGTGTATGGTCGCTTTTCACCTGCCTCCAGCCACAGACCTGACTGGAGACCTGGTTTGCAACCTGGTTATGTGCCCTGGCTGGGGAATCGAACCTGCGACCTTTGGGTTCGCAGGCCGGCGCCTTATCCATTGTGCTACCAGCCAGGGCTAGCTTTGGAAGCTTTAAGCAAGTAATTCTCTCAGCCATAGTTTTATTATTAATAAATTTGGATAAAGATAGTTATCTTGTAAGATCAGAATTAAAAGGACATAAAAATATTTAACACTTAATATGGACTTAATTCAGTTTAGTGCTATGATGGTCATCACCTGCTGGTGCTGATTTATACTAAACATTGAGGCTAGGGGTGCCAGTCATTCATATTCCTCCTCTTTCCAGGTTTTAATAGATAAATAATGGACACAGTATAAGGCAGATGCCTCCCCATCTCTTTCTAAAATTTAGGCTCTCTGATAATACTAGACTTTGAAACTACGACATAGGTTTCTGGAAAAGTTGGGAGTTGGCTGCTGTCCCTTTGGGGAGAGTTGAGTCTGTTATGCCTCTGAACACACTCAGCCTGGCAGCCAGCTGGAAGATCAGGCTGGCTTTACATACCTTGTCAACAGCCCAAGGGAGAGCCTGAGCAAGACTAAGCTTGAGAAACAGGACGGTGGCCCTGCTTCCTATGCAGTAACCTCATTTCTTTTTGTCAGAAATGAAATCTAAAGAAAGCTTTGAACTCTAACCCATCAAATTAGTAGCTCTTCCTCTTTTTTTTTTCCAGGATGAGGCACAAGTTTGTGGTGTAGGAAGACTGAAAGTTTTCTATAATACCTGATACATTTACCACCCTTGCCTGGTGATTCCCCTATCCTTGAGGGAAAGAGGAGGGAAATCACATTCATTGTCTTTACAATGCAAGATTGGTGTAAGATTGGTATTTACTTTGAAAAAATAAATTTTCTCTATTTATGAATAGTGTTTCTTTAGGCTGTAGAATACCGATGTACAATTACGCAAAATTAAAAAGGCAGCCATGCTAGAAGAATCTAAGTAATTCTTAAGGAAGTAAATTGTATCTTTTTCCTGACAAATAGAAAATTATAGATGAACGTAGGCAGTGAAATCAAGTTACCTATTTGCAAGCATATGATAAAAGAGTTCTGTTTGCAAAGGTATATTTATGACATCTACTTATCCAAGTAATATAAGTGTTTGTTTGTTTTTAAAGATTTCATTTTATTATTTTCAGAAAGAGGTGAAGGGAGAGAGGCAGTGAGGGAGAGAGACATCAATGTATGGTTGCTTTTCACCTGCCTCCAGCCACAGACCTGACTGGAGACCTGGTTTGCAACCTGGTTATGTGCCCTGTCTGGGGAATCGAACCTGCGACCTTTGGGTTCGCAGGCCGGCGCCTTATCCACTGTGCTACCAGCCAGGGTAATGTAAGTTTTTAAATCAAAATATTCCCATTAGTAAATCAGGAACAGTATTTAGACAGAAAGGAAGGTAAGCAATGTAAATGCAACCTAACTTGTAAATTTTTTAAATTAAAAGTAATTTCAAATAAATATATTGTAGTGAATAATTTATCTTAAAAACAAAAATTTGAAAGTAATCATTTTTTTGGTACTTCAGAAGAAACCAGTGAACATGAATCAGAATAATGAATAAATTGTCAGTTAAGCCATTAAGTGTATCATTACCTCTCGACAAAGATTACAGTTATGGAAATAATTTGAGGTGCCAATTCCACCCTACCCGCAACTCCTTTAGCCAGTATTTATAACATAGACTTAGAAGAATAATATATGAGCTTGTAATTTAAATGTACCTTTGTATTTGTATGTTCTTGTGAGATAGTGGTTAAGAATCTGCACTCTTGGGAGAGAGAGTCATATTGCCTGGGTATAAATCCTGGCTGTTACAATGACTAGTTCATGTCCTCAGGCAAATTATTTAACCTTTCTGTTAAATAACCTTTCTGCCTCATTTTTAAATTGAGGACAGTACAATTATCTAGTTCATAGTATTGTTGTGTGGATATAATTAGGTTATTAGTGACTACAGTGGTACTATAAAAACTGGTTTGCTTCAGGGTAGGCGGTAAATGGAAAATGAGAATACAAAAACTATAGCTTACTCATAACAGAGCTTTCTTGTAGAAGTTAGAGAAGGGAGTCTGACTTAAAATTGAGCATGGATCTTTTCAAGTTGATAGAGATGTGAAAATAATACACATATGTGTGTGTGTGTATAAATAAGCGTTTGTATATGTATGCTGTGGGCAGACTGTGGGGGGAGAACATGTATGATGGGTGTAAAGTCTACACATGGTCGCAGAGGATGTAAAAGGGGATGTGCTGCAGAGCACTGGGGGTTAGTACTTAACCCAACTGTTTCACTGAGTATGGAGAAAAAGAGGTAAGCATGCTAATTTTGGGAGAGGTATTTTTACCTGAAGTGGGCTATTTTTTAAAAAGATTTTATTTATTTTTAGAAAGGTGATGGGAGGGAGAACGAGAGGGAGTGAAACATGACTTGCCAGAGAAACAATCAGTTTCTTCTCCTAAATGCCAAGCTGGGGACCTGGCCCACAATCCAGCTATGTGCCCTGGCTGGGAATCAAACCAGTGATCTTTCAGTTCACTTGGCTGGCACTCAATCCACTGAGCCAATCAGCCAGAGTTATTTTTCCTTTTTAAGAGGAGTTGAGGGCTCATGCAGAGAGTAAGTATGAGGTAGAAGTGGTAGAGTTGAAAGCTGGGAGAGAGTTGTGAAGATTTGAAATAGCTACTGAATCTAATGGTTGTGGGAGTTTACTAGGGAAATGTACAGAGACTCAAATGAGTTTGATGGCCATGGATTTTGTAGTGGCTTCTGTGGTGGCCCTCGGCTCTTTACAGCATTCTATTATTAGGGAGACAAGACTTCAGAAAGAAGAATAATGGTATGAGAAAAATCAGGAACAAATCTTTGAAGGTAATATAGTGAGAGAGGCTGAGAGGATTTGTCTTGGTAGCCTAGGCTGAATAGGAAAAGAATTGAAGCCAAGGCTGATAGGGAGAAAATGGAGGAGCATATTGTCTGGAGTTTCCATTAGGTTAAAGAGCAAAGTGTGATGGGAAACAAGTGAAAGGAAAGAACTGGTGTTTATAGGCCAAAATAAGATTTCAGATGTGTGTTCTGAGTGATAGGTCTAGAGTGGTCATAGATGTGGATTTTTGGATTGCGTATTGGAGGTAAAAGACCGTTGTAGTTGACTGTCTCCTTGGTCCCTAAGGCTAGGATATTCATGTGGATCTGAAAGTCACCCAAGTTGATAACTGAAAGGGCAAGAGAGGAAGCTTTTATGCATGTTGGGGGTTGACTGGGAAGTTGATTGATCATAATGATGAAGGTTAGGTAGAGCCTAATTACAGGTAAGGAAGATAGGTTCTAACAGGACACTTGGAGTAATCATATGTGTGCCACCATAGGGGAAATAAGAACATGCTGGTATCTCCTATTCTGTTGTATGAGAAGTATAGAGAAAGATAGAGTGAGGTTCTCTAAAGTATCCAGAGCAGTTTATAAAAGCAGCATTGCAGAAGGCACAGTGAAAAACATTGGAAAGGGAAGTAACCTATTAGGAGAGGGTATATAGGAAAGAGAAGGCACCAAGCTTCACAGAAATTCAAGGTCTGTCATTTTCTAGTCAGATGGTGAATGTGTTAGGAAGCAAAGGTGATCTGCGTGTTACTAAGTCATGGAAGCATGGAAGGAGGAGACCATTTACTATGAGATGGTGACAGGTATAGGCGGAACATCATTTGTGCCAGTCTCAAAAAAAATTTTTTTTTTTTTAAAGATTTTATTTCATTATTTTCAGAGAGAAGGGAAGGGAGAGAGGCAGAGAGGGAGAGAGACATCAATGTATGGTTGCGTTTCACCTGCCACCAGCCACAGACCTGACTGGAGACCTGGTTTGCAACCTGGTTATGTGCCCTGGCTGGGGAATCGAACCTGCGACCTTTGGGTTCGCAGGCCAGCGCCTTAACTAACCACTGTGCTACCAGCCAGGGCAAAAATTTTTTTTTTTTGATAGGATATCATTCCTTAATGAGATGAACAATGGATGGGTAAATAAGGTCATCAAGATTCAGAACAGAAATATCAAGACCATGTAGAGATGAGAAAGGAAGTAAGAATTTCAAAGGTAATTATTTATGGCCTTTGCTATGCGTACATATGGCTACAGACAAAAATCTTTTGTGAATTCAATGTAAATGTTTATATAGATAAACATTAACCTGTGGTTGCCAGACAAATTTAATTCATTCAACAAAAATATATTGAATTCTTATTTGCTGGTCATAGGGATCAAAAGCTACCTTTCTAGTCCTGGCTGGAGTGGTTCAGTAGATTGGGTGCTGGCCTGCAAACGGAAAGGTCACAGGTTCAATTCTGGCCAGACATGTCTGCATTGTGGGCCAGGTTACCAGTTGGGGGCATGTGAGAGGCAGCCAATTGATGTTTCTTTCCCTCATTTTCTTTCTCCCTTTCCTTCTCTATAAACAAATAAACAAATAATCTTTTTGAAACCATCTCCTTGTAAAAGGTTTAAGAAATTGTGTCACTCAGGCTTAGATTTTTTTCTGTAGAAACGATCTTCAAGTTCAGCACTTTGGCTTTAAACATCATAAAAATAATAAATTCAGACCTAAAGGAATGTTTTAAATATGTTTTGGCTTTTTAAGAGTTTTTGCATACACTCAAATGATAATATTGGCATATCTTTGTTTGAAATTTTGGTGGGAGAAAACATAAAGCAAAGGACTGAAATTTCTAGTGCTTTGCAAGGGAGTGTAGGGGAAACAGGCAGGAAATGGGGGCCCACCCACAAACTACCACAACATAGTTTATTTCAGGCCTTTGTCACCTCCCCTATTTTTGTATTGCCTGCTGTTTTCTCTTTGGGGTAACACAGATCAGCGAAGTGAATTGCATCCTGTGATTGTTGACTCCAATACCAATGTGGCAGTGGTATAGTATTGTATTTCCCAAAGCTTACAAGTTTAAAAGATGACAGTCTTTAGATTTATGACTTAAAGTTTGTCCATAACAATGTAATAAGCATTATATGTAATAATAATTAACATTTATTGAATACCACTGTGTATCAGGTTCTTTTTCAAGTATTCAACATGTATTGACTGAATCATCGCAATATGTTTATGAGGGAGTTAGTATTATCCCCATTTTACAGATGAGGAAACTTAAGGGTTGGGCTAAAAAGTAATTTGCCTAAGGTCATGCAGCTAGGCTTAGTGTGTGTCAATTTTTTACTTGGTTTATGAAGTTGAACTTAAGACCATTAAACATTTAAAAACTTAAAATACAAGTTACAAATATCTGTAACACTTTCTGTAAATATCATTTAAAGGTAAGTTTTATTTCTTTTTCATAATCCAGTAGACATAGGTTATCTTTCCATGTGTGGTAGCCTTTTTTCTTTATCATAGGATCTGAAATGAAAACCTTTTGAATCTATTTTAGATAATAGTTTTTCTGAACTTGAATAAGTTTAGTTTGTCATTTATTAAGTAAACCAAATGTCTTGACGTAGCTGTAACTAAAGTTAATATAACAGTGCACTTGAACATTAATATAGATTTTATTTGTAATACAATGATAGTATCATTACCTATAGAAGTAGCCATACAGGGTGGCTATGAAGCCAGGAATCATAGGATAAGATTATGAAATAAATAAATGTTTACAGCCACCCTATTTTTATATAAGCCTTTTCTACATGTTTTAGTGTTGCCTAGAAGTCAAGAGAAGAAATCAGAACAGAGATAGGTACTCTACTTTTGTGCCATGTGTGTAGTTAGAAAGAGGCCTGGAATCCACAGTTTTGATAGGGAAAGAGTCCCCTGTAAAAATATATGATGATGGTAATAATAAAAATATAACATTATTTAATGTTTAGTGCTTACTGTGTATTACGTATAGTCTGAGCACTTTATATGTGTTTACCATTTTTGATCCTTACACAGTCTTATGAGATAATAATATCTGTTTTAAAAATTTAGAAATTTTGAGTTTAGAACCATTAAGTTACTAGAAAAACTACATAGTGACACATAATATTTTGAACCCAGGTTGGTCTGAATCTCTTGTCTACTCTGCTTTATGTCAAGAATTTTGTGTTAAGTGTGGCCAGGTAGTAAATATTTTAGGCATTTTTGGGCAGAATGATTGTAGTCTGCCATTTTTGTAAAAGAGCCTTAGACCATACCTAGGAGAATGGGTTGGGTTGTGTTCTGGTAAAACTTTATTTATGGATACCAAAATAATTTTTATGGGTCCTGAAATACTATTCTTTGTTTCTCAGCTATTTTAAAATGTAAAAAAACAATTTTAGTATGCTGTCCCTATGAAAACAAGTGATGGGATCAGGTTTAGCTTATGGGTAGTAGTTTGCTGACTCCTGCCAAATGGCTTGATGTAATTGTTCTTCCCCCACCAAGGATAACAGAAATGGAGAAGTCTTCTAATGGCTTTTTAGAATAAACTAGTGTTGTTAGGTATAGTTACAAGTTAGAAGTGAATGAATTTTTTTGATATAAGGCATTCATGAAGTGCTAAGATTATGAGACCATTCAGTATTTTAATTCTTCCCATTACCACACCATATGCTTTTAGAAATCATAAACACTCAATTCTTAGTTATTCCTATTAAATTGTCACTTGTTCTGGAATCATAAAAATTTGAATCTAGGCCTTTTTGTATATAGGTTGCTGAGGTAATTTGATTCTTCTGGTAAGGGAGAAAGAGTTTTGGAAATATAATGAATGGTTCTCAAAAAGGATGATTCATGCAGAATTTAAAAATTGGCATCTTAGATTATAATTTGTCATTTATAAATTTGACTTTGTATAGTGAATTTCATATAAATTTGGCTTATGTGCAACAAAAAATACTTCCAGATGTGGTCACTGATACATGATTCTGAAATAAAATGCTTAATGAAAACTTAACAGTGTTGACAGATTAACACTAATAAGAAACTGGTTCTACACATAGTGAAGTTGATCAGCAAACATTTATATTTTAATATTTGTTAAGGAAAAGAGATACACTGAAGCTAAATTAATTTAATTTTGACCAATAATAAGTATAACTGTAGATGGTATTGAATTAAATGGTTTCTTATAAAGATTACATGGTTGATGCTGAGTCAGCTTTCCTGGCTTGCCTACCCCGCAATAAGCACACAATAAATGTTTGATATTAAATTCTGTATGGTGGGACCTAAATAAGCAGGTACTCAAATAGAACCAAAAGATCTTTTTAGCACTAAAGGAAAGGTTCATTCTTTTTAGGAATTGTCAAATTGAGTGAATCAGTCAGATTCTAGACTGGAGGAATTATTTGTATTAGTAATAATAGTGTTTCAGAATCATTTAGTGATTGGCCATTGTCTGTAGTATAATATCCAGTTTTCTTTGGGGTAGGATTCTGAAATAAAATACTTAATCTTATTTCTTTAATTTGGCCCATTCTTCTTTTCCAGCCTTGATTTTCATTCTCCAGTGGTAACAGATCATAGTCTTATTATTCACTCATTTATTCACACATAATTTTCCCACTTTAGAATGTTAATTTCTTTTTTCTTCTTGATCAGATTTTGCTTAGACTTTAAGACCTGAATCCAACCTCTTTTCTTAGAGTAGGACCACTCTTGTCCCTCATGGCCTTTTTTCCTTCTAAATTTCTAGCACTTTACACCTGTCACTTTTTTAGTAGTTAATCTTGTACTGCTTTGTAATATTTCTTATAAAAATACTTGCTTTTATCACCCCAGCTAGATGTAAAACCCCTTAAGAATAGAGACCACATATCATATATTTGTTTTGATATATCTTAGAACTTGGGAGGAAAATTAAATCTATGAATTCCGTGTTTATGGTGTGGAAGTTCTGAAATGCATTATTTCTCCTTCTTTCCCTTAACTGTTATTTTGAACTAATTTGAAATATATTGAAAAGTTATAAGACTAACACAAAGAACTCTTAAATATTCTTTTTTATATAAAATTACATTTATTTCTTATAAAAGGGAATATAGTACAGGGTATAAAGCAGTAGTGATAACAACTATATAACTGCCATAGGGTAACATTCAATATTATATTAGTTTCAGATGTACAGCATAGAGGTTAGTTATGTATATAACCTACAAATGATCACCCCAATAAGTTTAATACCCCCTTGGCACCATACACAGTTATTACAATATTATTGGTTATATTCTTTTTTTAAAAACATTTTATTTTTGTTGTATTACATCCATCCCCTTTTTACTCCCTTCTGTCCCCTTCCCCACCCACCCACTCCCCCACAAAGTCAATCCCACTTGTTGTTCATGTCCATGTCCATGGTTCTTCCATACTAGGTTCTTGATTAAACTGCTCCCCTTCTTTGCCTCTTCCTCCCTGCTCCCTTCGCCCCCTTCCCCTGCCCACTGAAGGTCTATTCACTGTATTCATGTATCTTCTTCTGTTTTGCCTGTTGTTTGTTTTATTCATTATTGTCCTGTAATGGGTGAGATCATATGGTATTTGTCCTTCACTGACTGGCTTATTTCACTAAGCATAATACTTTCTAGTTCCATTTATGTTGTTGCAAAAGGTAGGAGTGCCTTCTTTCTTTCTGCTGTTGTAGTATTCCATTGTGTAAATGTACCAAAGTTTTTTGATCAGATCATCCACTGATGGGCACTTAGGCTGTTTCCAGCACTTGGATATTGTAAATAGTGCTGCTATGAACATAGGGGTACATAGGTTCTTCTGAATTGGTGTTTCAGGGTTCTTCAGGTATAGTATAGTCCTAGTAGTGGAATTGCTGGATCAAAAGGCAGTTTCATTTTTAGTTTTTTAAAGAAACTCCATACTGTTTTCCATAATGGCTGCACCAGTCTACATTCCCACCAACAGTGCACCAGGGTTCCCTTTTCTTAAATATTGCTTAGTCAGTTAACATTTTGCCACATACAAGGGGGGACCAAAAAAAAGCAATTTATTTGTTAAAAATGTGTATTCATTTTTACATGTTTAAACTTCAGTTACCTTTGAAGTACTCACCATTTGATGCATTACACCTAATCAAGACATTTTTTTCCACTGCTCAAAAATGGTTTTTGAACTCATTGATTTTGATGCCCTTAATTTAGTGTTTCTGCCAGTTTCTGTTTTAACCTCTTCACATCAGCAAAACGTTTTCCTTTGAGGACTTTTTAAAAAAAAAATACTTCAGCCAAGAGATGGAACCAGGTATATAGGGAGGGTGGAGCATGGGAACATGCCATTTTTTAGTCATAAACTGCTGAACACTCAGCACGTGTGGGCAGGTGTGCTCATAAATCATCCATCATGAAATGGGCTAACGTGTTGAAAGAGTCTTAAAAAAAACTCACTGAAGCTGCATGTAGCCTCTCATAACACCACCTGTACTCCTAGAACACTCAACTAGCTGGGGAAGCCTGTACTACAAGGGGCCCGCCCTCCAGAAGATAATTCTGGGGTTTTTGTGGAGGTCGGGGGCAGTCCCCCTCCCATATACTTTATCATTTTTTTCTCTACACATGGTTCTTTCCTACTGAATCATTTTAGGGTAAGTTCAAATATAATACACATTTACCCCTGAGTACCTCAATGTACATGTCCTAAGAAAAAGGGCGTTCATTTCTACAACTGTTGCACAGTGATCAAAATCAGGAAATAAACATTTGTACAGTACTATTTTTAAGCCTTTATGTATTTAAAATTCACCAACATGTTCCCTATAAGATTATTTTTCCTTTTTCAGCACTGGATCATGCATTGCATTTAGTTTTGTATCTCTTTAGTCTTCTTGCTTTCTTTAACCTGTAACCGAACCATTCCTGAGTCTTTTTTTTTCCTTATAGCATTAATGTTTTTGAAGATTACCAACCATTTTGTAGACTGCTTTTCAAATTCAGCTTGTGTGATGTTTCATTATTAGATTTAGGATTGCATTTTTGGCTTGTATACTATATAAGTGATGTTGTGTCCTTAGGGTGCATCATGCAAGTGAGGCACTAGGGGAAAAAATGTTCCATTATTTGTGATTTTTTTTTTAATTTAATTTTATTGTTTTTCTTTTTTGTTTGTTTTTTTTTAACTACTTGGTTTAAATGGTTCTTTATCTTAACAGAGCCTGTGGGCTCTCCTACAGTGGAGTCATTTAATTCATAAGAAATATTTGAGGCCATTACCTTCATTTAATTGAGGGATATCAGCTGCTGTTAAATTTAGTAAATAATAAAACTTGAATCATTAGAGTGGGTTATAATAGCCACTGGTGAGTTTGAATAGCACAGTGATCAAGACAGATACATAATAAGATTACTGTAAAGCTATAGTAATCAAAAAAGTGTGGCATTGGCAGCTGAATAAACTTGGAAAATATTTATAAAAAGAACAGACTCAAATATATGAAGTATTTGACACATGATGAAGGTTGTATTTCAAATTAGTGGAAAGAGGATGGATTAGTTCACATATTTTGGGGGTGGAAATACCCAAACCATTATGTATCTGTCATACTCAGGTGCAAAAACCTAGTCTCCTGTAGCTAGTTTGGGCCGAAAGGAATTTATTACATGGTCCTAAATGGCATACAGAATCATTAACAGGAATTGCCGGGGACAGAAAGGGGAAGCTATAGGCTGTACTTCCAGGAATTTAAAAATAAAAAACTGGCCTAAGTTCAGATTCTGAATCTGTCATCCATTGCTTATGTAACTTTTGGCTTAACCTCTCGTTTATTTCTACATTTCTAATATGCAGATAATAAGAAAAAAATTGGATGCCATTTTATGTTGTATAAACTGCAGTAGTTTGAAAGTATCAGAATCAGTGGATTGATTTCCTCTGTCTTTTATAATAAGGTTTAAAGTCACTGCTTTAAAGTATGATATGCCTAAAGGGGTCTAATTATTAAGCTACTTGGGTATTTAAAAATCTGCAAATAAAATGTTACTAGAGACATTGAAATCTTTATTTTTCCAGGAAGGTTATATACTTTCTCATTGAAACATGAAATTTAAATTGTATAACTGTTTCTGTTACTTTATAGTGTGTTGCCAATGTTCTGAGTAGGGTAAGACTTACCCTTGTCTTGATAAGTAATAAAAACTTAGGCTGGAAGCATACAGAAATATTTTCTTCCCAGACATGTAGTAACCCACTTAAAAATGGTATTTATTGGGTTGGCCAAGAAGTTCATTTGGTTTTTTCCCATAAGATGGCTCTAGCATTGCTTAGTAGTCCAACTTCACTCAGAACAGTTTTGTTAGATTGTATTGTGACAGCTGTTGTATCAGCATGCATTTAAGAAAACTTGACAAAATTGGTGAATTTTTGCGTAGCCATTTTAATATTGAAGATGAAAGAGAATATGTAACTTTTTTGGCATGTTATGCTTTATTATTTCAAGAAAGATAAAAACACAACTGAAACACAAAAAATAATTTGTGCAGTGTATGGAGTAGGTGCTGTGACTGATCAAACATGTCAAAAAGTGCTTTGTGAAGTTTTGTGCTTCAGATTTCTCCCCGGATAATACTCTGTGGTCAGGTAGACCAGTTGAAGTTGATAGTGATCAAATTGAAACACTGAGAATAATCAGAGTTATACCATGTGGGAGGTAGCCATGATACTCAAAATACCAAAATCAGTAGTTATTGGTGAAAATGAAAACTGTGTCTCTTATGGAAAAAAAACAGGTGGATATTTTTGCCAACCAAATAATCTATTAAGACTGTAATGTTTTTGTTGTTGGTTTTAATTTCTTGATGAAAAATTTTTACTTACAAAGTAATATATGATGTTTCAAATTTGAACTAGTATATATTTAAAGTCACCTTTAGTGAATTAAATATTAGACTTCCAAATTGACCTTTCAATACCATTTGAAATTTTTCTTTAACTAGTTCACCTTAAAAAGGATTAAGGGAAATACATTAAAAATAGACTTTGGTCCCTGGCTGGTGTAGCTCAATGGGTTGAGTGCCCACCTGCGAACCAAGAGGTCCTGGTTCGATTCCTGGTCAGGGCACATGCCCAGCCTCCAGCCAGAGGCAATCACACCTTGTTTCTCACCTTCTTTCTTCTTCACTTCTCACTGAAAAATGAATACAATCTTCCAAAAAAAAAAAAAAAGTAGACTGTAACAAATGTTTTTAGCTAGATGTTTTATAAGAAATCAGAATGTTTGAGTATTTGGGGGGTCATTTTGGAAAGCTTCTATTTTCTAGCAAGTTGCTACTGAAATTCTCTTATTTCTCATTAGAAATTTTTCTTTCCGGTTTATAGTATTGATATAATGTTGGCAGATACATTTATTTATGTGTACATCACTTAGTACAATAGAAAGGCAGAGTTATTATTCCTTTCATGTATTTCTGTGTCTTTATAACACTTTCCAGGGTTTCTTTCAGAGCAGCATTGTATTGATACCATTGTATTTTTTAGAACTTGGGAATAGGAAGGCATATCTGCAAATATTTTTAAAGTAGCTCCTAGAGAAAGAGGAGTTGACAATATTGTATAGTAATAAAGTACAATAGGACTTTGGGGGCCTGTGTTATGTAACCTTTAAAGACAGTTCTGCGTTCTCATTTGGTTTATGAGATCTCCAAGTCACCTTATATAATTCTATCATTTTGTGCCATGGTTCTGCAAATAAATGATCATATTGTCAAAGTATCAGGAACAAAGTTTTGGTTTACCTCTCCTTCAGAGATAAAAATGTTAAAATCTCACAGCTTCCCCTCCTTTTTATGTAAACTTTGACTGAAGAATAGCATAAATACAGAAAAATAAGATTGCAAAATAATTATCATAATCCCAGAAACCCCTTCAGTGACTCCTAATCACATCTCTTCCTCCCCTGTCTAAGGGTAACCACTATCTTGACATCTAACACTATAGATTAATTTTAGCTGTTTTTGAAATCACTTAATATGGCTTCTTGTGTTTGGTTTCTTTGTTTTTTTTAACAATAAAATCAAGGCCTTTTTTTTTTTTTTTTTTTTTTTTAAGATTTTTTATTTCCAGAAAGAGAGGAAGGGAGAGAGGTAGCGAGAGAGAAAGGGAGAGAAACATCATTGTATGGTTGCCTTTCACCCTTCTCCAGTCATGGACCTGGCTTGCAACCTGGTTATGTGCCCTTGCTGGGGTGTTTGGCTTCTTTTTCTCAGAATTATATTTATAAGACTTGTAGAATTGTAGTTTCTTCATTTTCATTGACTCGTGGAATTCCTTTGTACAAATATTCAGTTGATCCAATCTCCTGTTGGACCAATCGTAAAGAAAAAAAAGGTAAATGGAAACTTCTGATAGTTTTTTAACCTTCAGGGATTGACTCTTTCCAATTTATACTTTTATATACTGTTTAAATCACTATGTTACAAGTGGATACTTCAACTTAGTTTAATTAGCCTAATGTCTCCCTTTTTTCTTTTTCACAGCACCCATATGAATATTGCCTTGCTATCTTTACTGGAACAAAGGAATAGTTTTGTCATTATTCTAATAGCATGAAAAAATTTAAGAAGCATACCTATAAGATAATTAAAGATTATAAGGGCAATAATTTAATGCCTTCTAAATTTTCAGTTCTGGGCAGTTTTAATTCATATTTTACAACTAAGTAAAAGGTACTTTTGTGGTTTCTTAAAACTAGTAAAAAATTTGAGTACTGATGACTTAAGTTATTATTTAGATACATTAAGTTAAGGTTCATAACATTCTTTTACTCAGCTATATAAGTTGATTGTATAGTATTTTCATATTTACTTCAACATTTATCAAGCAACTATTAAGTAAATAGCCTTAGAACTTTGTTTTATTGCTTATATCAGGTATTATGGTACATGGTAGTTAACATTGTGATCCCTAAATTTTTTCCCAAGAAGTTAATAAAAGTTAATTGCAGAAGATGACATTTTATCATTTTAAATTAAGTTCATTTTGTATTAACTTTAAAAAAACATTTATTTATTTTTAAAGATTTTATTATTTTTAGAGAGAGCGAAAGGGAAGGAGGAAGAAAGGGAGAGAAACATCAATGTATGGTTGCCTTTTACCTGCCTCCAGCTAAGGACCTGGCTAGAGACCTGGCTTGCAACCTGGCTTGCAACCAGGCTATGTGCCCTGGCTGGGAATCGACCCAGTGACCCTTGGATTCGCAGGACAGTTTGTTAACTCCTTATTAAGGCAGCAACTTAGGTGGGAATCACAGACCACTGACAAAATGTCAGGCAATGGATTCTATATGAACTTTAAGTAAAAATGGTATCTAACACATTTACCATTCTAGAAATATCACCCAAAATGGACACATTTTTAAAGAAATGTTCTGTTATTTTTTGCTTAGCTGAGTTTTTAATATACTGTGAAGTTTGTATATTTTATTAAAGTAGGCAGAGATATCCCTAACTAATTATGCTGTTCCATTATCTTTTTTTCTTTTTTTTTAAGATTTTATTTTATTATTTCTAGAAAGAGGGGAAGAGAGAGAGGCAGAGAGGGAGAGAGACATCAATGTATGGTTGCTTTTCACCTGCCTCCAGCCACAGACCTGGCTGGAGACCTGGCTTGCAACCTAGTTATGTTGTCCTGGCTGGGAATCGAACCTGCGACCAGTGCCAGTGCCTTACCCACTGTGCTACCAGCCAGGGCTCGCCTTTATCTTTTTATTCTCACCTGCTTAGCCTAGAATTTACAGGGTTCTAAAAGTGAAGGATTTGGACTAATTATTGTTTAAGGGGCCTTGCTTATTCTGATTTTAAACAAATAACTGAGAATTTAGTGGCTTAAAACAACTCTCAAGCTGTATCTTACATTATTATGGGTCATAAAGTTGGGCAGAGCTTAACTAGGCATTTCTTCTCTATCAAGGTCACTTGATGATACTCAACTACAAAGTTAGCCTCTGTTACATATCTGGATGGCTGGCAGGCTGGGCTTAGCTGGAGCTGTCAAACTGAGCATGATCTAACTACATTGTTCAGAGTAGTTAGACTTCTTAAGTGGCAGCTCAGTATTCTTGGAGAAAGAAACCAGAGTCTTAACAATCTGCAAGACTTATTAATACCTAGTCCTGAAAGTTATGCAACTTCTGTTAGTCAGATGCAAACCACAGGGCCAGCCCAGATTCAAAGGAGAGGACTACACAAGGTCATGAAAGCTGGAAAATGTGGTTTATTTTTTTGGGGGGGTGGGGGGGTTCATTTAACTATATAATCTAAGAATCTGTACCTCTGCATAGTATACATAAAACTTATTTTTTAACAGATGGTATTCAGGTCATGCAATCCAAGCTGATTTTTTAAAAATTCAGCTACCTTAATATTTATATTTTCCTGTGAAAGCTTCCAGAATACTCTGTAATTTATTTGTATTTTTCCTTAGAAGTGTGTCTCTACCTCAGATACAGTTTTTTCTGTTTGGTGAAAGATATTTAGTGTACCATGATGATCAAAGATTTACAGTGAACACCTATATATCCACCACTTAGATTCTAGAATTAACATTTTGCTATGCTTGGGTTATCACATGTCTATCCATTGTTGATCTGTCTTATTTTCTGATTAATTTAAAGCAAATTGTAAGTACTCAGATACAGATTTGAGTTATGTTTTCTTTTGGATCCTTTGCCTTTGAAGGATAGTCATAAAATATAAGGAATCTTTGTTACTATATCTTCTCTGAGAACATAATCTGTTGAAAACTTTTCAACCTGCTTTATTTATTACATATTCAGCCAGACTTTGGTTCAGTTTTTCACAATTCTTATTCCTGATCATCTCACTAAGATTTTTGGAAAAAATGAAATTATTGGTTTTCTTTAAATTATAAAAATAATCATTCAACTCTGGCTGGTGTGGCTCAGTGGATTGAGCACCATCCTGCAAAACCAAGGGTGACCAGTTGGATTCCCAGTCAGTGTACATACCCTGGTTGCAAACCAGGTTCCCAGCTTGAGGCAGATGAAAGGCAACCATACATTGATGTTTCTCTCCCTTTTCTTCTCACCTCTCTGTCCTTCTTTCTAAAAATAATGAATAAAATCTTTTTTAAAAGTATTTTAAAAAATAATCATTCAAAATTCCAGTGTAAGCAAAACTTTCATTTATGTTTTCTGTTCTTTATCCATTTTATGTACTTTAAAAAAAAAGATTTTATTTATTATTTCCAAAGAGAGAGGAAGGGAGAGAGGCAGAGGTCTGGTTGCCCTTTACCTGCCTCCAGCCATGGACTTCGCTGAAGACCTGGCTTGCAACCTGGTTATGTGCCCTGACTGGGGAATCGAACCAGCAACCTTGGGGTTTGCTGGCTGATTCCTTATCCACTGTGCTACCAGTCATGGTTCATTTTATGTATTTTTATAGCTGTTGCTTATGTGTGCATAATTTTAAAATATTTTTAAGAACATGGGAAGTTTTTTGATGATTATATTATAGCCTGTTAAAAAATGAGTGCTTGATAGATCATTGGATGGCTAGTTATATGCAAATTTTATCCCATTCCTCTGACTCATACAACTGTAAGAATTGAAACTGATTCAGTCCCGGTTGACTTTGACTTTGAAACTGCATTAGGGGCAAATAAGGAAGTCAGAAAAAGGTTACATCTTCATCTTTGGAGCATTTTTGTCAATTAAGGAAATTTGCATTTTTACCAGTATTCTGGTAGTTGTTATCAGAGTTGGTTTGAGTAAATTTCCTATGTAAAGTTTATCTGCAAGTTCAAGCATATTAGGGACTTTTGGTTCAGATGTTAAGAATAGATATGTATATTAATTTTCCAGTGAAATTTATTCCCATTTTTTGTTGAGCACCTATGAATTCTTATGAATCAGTAACCAGTTCACTATCACTTGCTAAAATACACTCAAATAACCATAATTTCATATTGTTCATCTACTTCAGTCGTAATGAGCTAATTAGAGAGGGATAGTCTAACAAATTGAATTCTATAATCTTAGGGATATAGAGTCTTACAGAAGATTATGAGTCCTCCTACAGTGATACAAAATTATACTTAACCCATCAAGGCAGTTGAACCTCTTGTTTTATTAAAAGCTTTTTCAAGGCCTGGCTGATGGCATATTGGAGAAGGTGCCAGCCTGTGAACTCAAAGGTCACTGGTTCGATTCCCAGCCAGGGCATGTAACTGGGTTGTAAGCCAGGTCTCCATCCAGGTCTGTAGCTGGAGGCAGGTGAAAGGTAACCATACATCGATGTCTCCTTCCCTCTCAGCCTTTCTCCCTTCCCCTCTCTCTAAAAATAATAAATAAAATCTTTTAAAAAATGCTTAGAAATTTTTTTTCAGAGAAAGGTGTTCTTGATTATCATAGTTTATTCTGTCTTTACTAGTGTTAGCCTTTACTGTAAAAAAAAACTTATATAAGTTTCCTTCTTGTTATATATTGCATAGATTTATATTTCACTTTGGCCTGTTGAGGAAATGGATGGTTACTATTTTCATATAGTAATTTTAGATACTTGAAATCTGACATCCTTTAGGGTTTGCTGTGTTTTAATTAAATTATTTACAGAGTACAGATTGACCTAAACAGAGCTTTCTTGCCCATGAAAAAAGGTGCTTTCTGGGGATTCTACAAGTAATGCTCCTGGACTATATTTAGTCATGTTTGTTTGTGTATATATATTCATTGTCTTAAGGAGCAGTTAGATAATTTGAACTGCACTGTGTGATTGCTGAGACCGTCTTTAGAACGTATGCCCAAGTATTAGATCTACCAATAAATATAGCAGAATGCCTCACTAGAGAAAATGGTCTGGATTTAATCTGGTTTTTGAGTATGTAGATTTGCTTTGTGGGAGACATGGGGAATTTGACCAGGGCTCTGATCATCTCACTCTTGACAAAATCTTGGAAAGTTAGATTGGTCCTGGGATTAATTTATGGGTGTGAGTCAGATCCAGGGCTCTAGGACATCCCATGCATTCTGCACTTGAGACTTGCTACCTGGATCTGGCATTTAAAAAGATTTCTTCAAAGAAACCATAGATTTAAGATAATGCAATAAGTCAAGCACAGGAGAATAAAAAAATGGCACAGCTGATACTCCTGTTCTCAATTCAAGCTCTTTGTCAGCCACATCATAGGTTTAAAATTAGTGATTCGACTAGTCAGATAAGAAATGGTCTTCCCAATGTCAAAATAATTGAGAAGACTTGTTTGAAATACCGATGAACCTTACTTAAATATATATACTTAAAATATTAACTAATGATTTAAAAAACAGAAAGTAGTGTATTTCTTATGTCTTAATATTATTCATCATTCCAGGTCTGCAAAAAAGTACAACTATTATACACTTTTAGGGGATAAAGTTCTATTTAAAAAAAAACCAAGGGAATGTAAGGAGTGAGTGAGAGTAATAAAAAAAATTACAGCTGCAGGATTAAGATATGTGCTTCACTTGGAAGAAATAAGTATGCTGTTTTTCAATACTCACGCACACATACACACAAATGAAAGAACGAAGCTGTCACTTTTAGCAAGACTTCCAAGATCTCGTTTGTTTTATCTTTATTCCGTACTTTTTAAATGTCTATTTTTACATGTTAATAATGTTTGTAATAGCACAATAGTACACATATAAAAATATACAAGGGATGTCAGAAAGCATCTAGTCACATGACATGAGAAATAAAGGCTTTTATTGAAGAAGATACAAGATACAAGAAACATTGTACAGAGGACAGTGACGCTTAGTCCCCTTCAAAGTAGGCACCTTGGGACCTCTCACAGTTCTCCCAATCTCCATCAGCTGCCTGTCATATTTTCCTGAATTTCATCAAAGGTCTGAAATCTCTTTCAAATGTGATTTTAGTTTTGGGAAAAGCCAGAGGTCACAGGGTACCAAATCCGGACTGTAGTGGTAGGCTGAGACACCTGGGGATTTTGATGTTTTTCCAGAAAGTTCTGCATGAGGTGTGATGCATGAATGGGTGTGGGTGTATCATTGTGACAAAGCTGCCACTCATGAGTTGCCTGTAGCTTGGGCTGTTTTTGTTGCATTGCATCTCAACCAATGAAGAACATTGAGGTAGTACTCCTTATTAATTGTTTCTCCTGGAGGAGCATAATTGTGATGGACAACACCTTCCCAATCAGAAAACACAGTCAGCGTGTTCTTGATCCTTCTGTGACTTTGCTGCACTTTCCTCAGGTGTAGAGAACTCGGCAACTTCTGTTGGGATGACTGGGCTTCATTTCCGGATCTTAGCCCTAGACCCACAATTCATCTCTACTTATGATGTTCTTGCGGAAATCTGGTTCATTGGTAGGTTTTGAATCAAGTCATTAGCAACTGCAATCCTTATTGCAGGCCTTCAGAACATGGATCACTTTCAACAGATTCTCGACCGTCTTTGAAGCATTTGTGCCACATATTTGCGCTACACTCATTGCATCATCCCCAAAAGCCTTCTGAATCATCTTAATAGTTTCTGTGGAGGAATATTCAAGCTTAATGCAAAATTGGATGCAAATTTGTTGCTCTACTCAGTTATTTTGACTGCAACGGCTGCATAGTACATACACATGCTCACTCAAAGCATCTACCGATTCTACTGTCTAACACAGCGAAGTCCTCATTTTTCACACATACGCAATTCCATTCCACTGTTCTGGCTGCCAGGTTACATGGGTGTCGCACAGACCGTTCTTGTTAATAATGACTTAATTTTTCCTGGATATTGGGGGTATGAGCTTGACATTTAAAACCCTTTTTTTTTTTTTTTTTAAGATTTTTATTTATTATTTCCAGAGAGAGGGGAAGAGGGAGAGGCAGAGAGAGACATCAGTGTAAGGTTGCCTTTCACCTACCTCCAGCTATGGACCTGGCTTGCAACCTGGTTATGTGCCCTAGCTGGGAATCGAACTGTGGGTTCGCAGGCTGGCACCTTATCCACTGAGCCACCAGCCAGGGCCTAAAAACCTTTTTAGTGGCATATAACACATGTAATTATAATTAGGTCAAGACAGAGAATGTAGCCAATACCCCAGAAGACACCCCTGCTTTATGTTTCTCCCAATTATTACCCCTTCTGAAATCTCCAGAGTAACTACTACCTTCATTTCTGATTCTATAGTATGTTTGCATGTTTTTTAATAATTATAGTTGCTATAAGTAGGATCATAAGACATATTCTTTTATATCTTGTTCCTTTTACTCAAGAGTAGCTTAAAAGTTGTTGTCAAATAATAAATACGTGTTGCATTCATTAACCTTCACCTGGTTTTACATGGTTTTGTAAGACACAAAGACATTCGTATTATACATTAACATTATTGTAAGCATGAGTGGTTTAAAATTGGAGTATCTTTGAACTGATACAGATGTAAACAATTTACAGGTGTAAATAGTTTATTATTATTGGTTACTTACTAGTATTGTATTTAAAATAATTGGAAAATAATGAAATAAGAAAAATGACTTCTCATTGTTAATTGTATTCATTATCTTTAGTCAGATGGCGATAATAAATCAACTGTGTTAGTCCTTAACCCTTAAGGTTTAAAAGTCCATGAAAAGAGAAGATCAGGCTCTGGCTGGTGGCACAGTGGATAAGGCGCCAGCCTGCGAACCCAAAGGTTGCAGGTTCGATTCCCCAGCCAGGGCACGTAACAAAGTTGCAAACCAGGTCTCCAGTCAGGTCTGTGGCAGGTGAAAAGCAACCATACATTGATGTCTCTCCACCTCTCTGCCTCTCTCCCTTTCCCTCCTTCTAAAAATAATGAAATAAAATCTTAAAAAAAAAAAAAAGTGAAATCAGAAAAGTAGTGCCCAAGGACAACCAAATTATTGTTGTGAGTCTTCACATGGTTCATTAGTTCATGTGTTTCTCCCTAAGCCTGGAGTTTAGCCACTACCCAAAGCAGCCCAAGTGTTTTGTCTAGATCCTCCCCCTCTTTGCCTGTGTGCTGTGTCTACTGTCTCTCTGGTTTCTTTGCCTCTTTATAAATAAGTAGAAAACCTTTCTTTAGTTCAGAGAGCAGAGGTCCAGGAGAAGAGCTATCTTAAGAAGTTTTTATTTGTGCCAACCACAAGTGCTTTGTGGCAGGCCATCTGGACTAGAGGATTTCCTCAGAATGTAAAGTATGTCATAAGATTTAGAAAGCTGGGGTTGCTCTAGAACTATCTGGGAAGACAGCAGGAAATGTAGACAGAACTGGCTCATGTTGCTTGTAACGTAGGTGGCAAGAAGGGAAGGCAGCTTCCCTTCTTGCCTGGTCTCAGTTGGTGTGCGGTTCCTCGGCACTGGTAAACCAGCTCTCCTTGAGAATTCAGGCCTGTCTCACAAACTTGACTCTTGTGACGAAAGAAGTCTACAGAGTTTGACATAAATCTAGGTCCCTTCCTTCTTTTTATTCCTCTCCCTTCAGAAATATGTGTCAGTAATAGCTAAAGTAAAATATTTAAGACTAATCACTTGATAAACACATGTATTTGTGTTGTAAGGGTAGAGTGGGCTTTGCTCAACTTGTTCTTTCCGTCTCCCCCAGAAAGATGGTCATTATGTTATTCCTGGAGGAAAAAAATTAAAACAGTCTTTAGTGGAAAATAATAAAGTATCTCAATAGCAAAATGGAAATTGTGTAATTAAGTAGAACGTTTACTTCTATGAAGCCTAATTTAAAAAAAAACTTAATCAAAAGCCATCAATTATGTTTTTAATTTCATGTTAAATTAAGACTTAAAAAGATCATTTTAATTGTGAATGAATTCTGGTGATAAAAAAAAACACTAAAAACCATCCCTGGGACCAATCATCATGCTGATTGTACTATAGCAAAATTACGCCCCCCCCTTTTTTAAACACAATTTTTCTTTTGAGTTATATGGTAGTAGGTGAATTTTTAGTAAGAGTATCTTAACAAGGAAAATACAAACTTCGTATTTTCCTAGAAATATGAAGAAAAATAGCCCTTCGTAGAAAAATAGCCCTGGCTGGTGGCTCAGTGGATGGGGCACTGGCCTGCGAACCCAAAGGTCTCTGGTTCAATTCCCAGCCAGGGCACATAACCAACCAGGTTGCGGGCCAGGTCTCCAGCTGGGTCCGTGGCTGGGGGTAGGTGAAAGGCAACATACAGTGATGTCTCTCTCCCTCTCTGCCTCTCTCCCTTCCTCCCTCTCTAAAAATAATAAAATCTTTTAAAAAAATAGAAAAATAAGTCAACAAGATTGTTTCTGTCAGTTCACCGTATAATCATATTGCTGGATAGAGGTAATTAATACTGCCATTTACTAAAGAAATAAAATATCCAAGCTTTACTAGTTAAAATGCCTTGTATAATTTACACTTCTTTGGGAGAAAAATGTGATTAAGGAACATTAATTCCTGCATTTCTCATATCTTATATGAAATGTTGCTTTTATGAATTATATATATACATTTTAAAGATTTTATTATTTTTAGAGAGAGGGGAAGGGAGAGAAACATCAATGTATGGTTGCCTTTCACCTGCCTCCAGCCACATACCTGGCTGGAGACCTGGTTTGCAATGGTTATGTGCCCTGGCTCGCGAATCGAACCAGCGACCTTTGGGTTCGCAGACCAGCGCCTTACCTGTTGTGCCACCAGCCAGGGCTTGAATATATTTTTTATGGTTTTATTTCCAAAAGTAAATTTTAGCTTTTGTAGAATACATAGTGAATGACTTATTGGTATAGTATCTAAATATTAGTCTTTCTGTGACAGTATTTGCAGAAAACAAAATCCCTTTCTATTTTAGAACAAAACCAAAAAATCACTTAAAGTTGCTAAATGCTTTTTTAAAAAAATTTTAAAGGATTTATTTGTTTGTTTATAGAAAGAGGATAAGGGAGGGAGAAAGAAAAGGAGAGAAACATCAATCATTTGCCTCTCACAGGCACCTCCATTCCAGGACCTGTCCTGCAACTCAGGCATATGCCCTGACTGGGAATTGAACCAGTAGCCTTTGCAGTTCAAAGGCCAGTGCTTAATCCATTGAGCCACATCAGCCAGGACTATGTTGCTAAAAGCATTTAGCTTTTAGCAACCCAATTGGTTTTAATATCATGATTGTTACATTCACTGTGCATACAAATCCATAAAATAACCAAGTTATATTGAAATTTTAGGTGCATTACTAAATAGGGTCGTTCACATTACAGACTGTTAGCTCTGTTATTTTGGTTTTTGGGGTTTTTTTTTTACTAAGTAATTTAAATATTTTAAAATTGATTTTAAAGAGAGGAAATGCAAGAGAAACATTGATTTATTGTTCCACTTATTTATGCATTCATTGGTTGATTCATATATGTGCCATGACCTGGGGTCAAACCTGCAGTCTTGACATCACAGCAGGATAATGTGTTAACTGTTAACTGGCCAGGGCAAAAATAATTTAAATTTTGTTTATAAAGAATTTTATTTTTTACAAAGTTCATCTAAAAGAGTATAAGGAAGTAAAAAAACCTCTGAAATCCTACTTTCCAGAGATATGCTTCCATTCTTATATACTTCTGTACATGTATATATGTCCATGAATGTACAGGGTTTTTTTTTTTTTAAGATTTTATTTATTACTTTTAGAGAGAGGGAAAGGGAGAGAAGCAGAGGGAGAGAAATACCAATGTATGGTTGCCTTCTACCTGCCTCCAGCCACAGACCTGGCTGGTGACCTGGCTTGTGACCTGGCTTGCAACCTGATTGTGTGCCCTGACTGGGGAATCGAACCAGCGACCTTTGTGTTCGCAGGCCAGTGGTTTATCCACTGTGCCACCAGCCAGGGTTACAGTTCTATGTGGATACAGAATACACTATAAAAGTTGCGCTGCAGATTTTTTTTTTCCATAGTAACATGGTTACTTCCTAAAACTTGTTTATAAATATCAAGTACACCATTTTTTAAAAGTATACCATAGTATAACCATTTATTTAATCACTTGCCTACTAATAGTCCTTTAAGCAAGTGCTTAAAAAAAAAAAAGAAAGCTATAAACAGTGCATGGTATTGTTACTTTTTCCTCATGGTTCTCCACCCATATTGGCTTTTCCAGTCTTCTGATCCTCTGTCGTCACCACTCTACACAATAAGGTCTGTCCAGTGTCTTAATGTAAATGCTTTAGGAAGGGGAGATTGGAGACATTTCTTCTTCTTCTTCTTCTTCTGTTTTTAATATTTGTTTTTTGGATGGTATTTTGTATTTTTTTTAAAATAGACCCCCCCCCCCAAAGGTTCATAGGTAACAACTAATCTTAGGGTTATACTGTTGACCCTCAAATCTGTCATAAAATCTATCTAGTTTAGTTGTTTTATGGCATAAAACCTCAGGATATTTGTGGAAGTGCAACTCCATTTTTATCTGTTTCAGAATTTACTTTGCAAAAATTATTTTATTTCTCAAAAAAATAAAGTAAGCTTATCATTTATGTAGTCTGGTCATTCTTACCCCACCAACCTGTTTCAAAGAGAAAAATCACTCAACTTCCCTTGCCCCCCTAAAAGTATGATACAATATGTTTTAATTTTTATGGCATAGATGTTCTGTAATCAGTGGGCGCCTCCATGTACTATCCCCTGCCCTATATTATCAGAAGTAACTCTTGGCATAAATTTTGTCTGTGTTACTCCCTTGTTTCATTGTGTTACTCTATAAATAATGTTACTTACTTTATATTTTTTTAACTTTATACAAAACTCCTCTGACTTGCTTTTTACACTCATTATATTCCTGAGAGTCATACTTGATGTTACATGTAGCCATAGCATATTTTTTATCACGGTGTAATAATCTGTTGAATGTTTATATCAATTTATTTGTTCAGTTTACAGTTGGTGGACATTTTGGTTGTTTCCACTTTATTTTTATTGTGAACTGTGGTGTTGTGAATATTCTTGAACATGTCTCTTGATATATGTGTGTTCAAGAACATAGATTGGGAAACTGGCAGGCTACCTGCTTTGTTGATAAAGTTTTATAGGAACATAGCCATACCCAATCATCTACATACAGTATTTATCTACAGCTGATTTATCTACAAAGATATCTGAGTAGTTGCTATAGAGGCTATATGGTTTGCAAAGCCTGAAATATTTACCATTTGTCATTTACAGAAGTTTGACAACCCTGCCATGTAGGTCAGAGTATATACAGGGTGGGCATGATCAAGTGGCACAATTTTAGTAAAATAAACAACATACCACAAAAGCGTTATATTTCAAAATAAATTTATTCTTATATGTAAGTACATAAACATAATCATTTTTTAAAGATTTCATTTATTATTTTTAGAGGGAGGGGAAGGGAGAGAGGCAGGGAGAGAGACATCAATATATGGTTGCCTTTCACTTTCCTCCAGCCACAGACCTGGCTGGAGACCTTGTTGTGTGCCCTGCTGAGGAACCGAACCAGTGACCTTTGAGTTTATGGGCTAGGACCTTATATGTATATGTGTGTGTGTGTGTATATATATATATATATATTTTTTTTTTTGGTAATATTTTTTTCACAACTTTTTTTTTTTAAGATTTTATTCCATTATTTTTAGAAAGAGGGGAAGGGAGAGAGGCAGAGAGGGAGAGAGACATCAATGTATGGTTGCTTTTCACCTGCCTCCAGCCACAGACCTGACTGGAAACCTGGTTTGCAACCTGGTTATGTGCGCTGGCTGGGGAATCGAACCTGTGACTTTTGGGTTCGCAGGCCGGCGCCTTATCCACTGTGCTGCCAGCCAGGGCCTTATATTATTTTTTAATCATTCAAAAAAGTCTCCATTTGCTAAAATAATAGGCTCGATTCAACTTGGGAATCTTGAGCATGCTTTCATTAACTTTTCTATGTCCATGGACATCATCATGTTTTCCTTCTTAGCTTTAATAGCCTCTTTATTGGAATGAGGTTGTTTATTAACTTCTCTCTCACAAATACTGCATACATAATAGTCTAAAGGATTTGCATCTGGTAAACTAGGTGGCCAGATTTCCTTTGACCAGAATTCAGGAACATTGACACTGAGAAACTCTTGCACCTTTTTGGTGTTATGTGCTGGTGCACCATCTTGTTGGAAGATGAAATGATGTCCATTTGTGACTTGCTTCATCCATGGTTCAATTACTTCTCTCAAAATGTCAAGGTAAACATCCTGGATCTTCATTGATGGTCTCCTGGATTCTGTGTACAACATCTGGACTTGTGCTTTCCTTGCTGCCTTATGTGTTTTCCTTGTCGGTGTGGCTGCATCAGGATCAGCATCGTACACCTTCTTCACCTTGTAACCTGCACGTAAAGGGATGTTATTGAAGCCCGCAATTTCCACAGCAGTTCCCCCTGTGCGCAGTCCAGGAACTGTGGTTGTTCTAACATCGTGTTCCTTCAACATTTAATACTTTACATCTGAAACAGTGACGATAAATCATAACCTTAGAAACATAGTTTTTCAAAATTAATAAGCACGTGAAATAAAGAGATGCAAAATTATTGTCAATTGATCGCACGTACCCTGTACATTTAGGAATGGGATTACCCTGTTGGAGGTCAGGGTATATACATACACCTAAGAATGGAATTGCTGGGCTATAGGATGTGTATATATCTTCAGTCATACTAGATAATGCCAGAGTGGTTTTTTTCCCCCTGAAGTCATTGAAACAGTTTACCTCCTACAGGTAATATACGGGAGTAATTTCATGTGGCTCTCTGTCCTTTGGAACACTTGATATTGTCAAGTGTTTTTTTTCCAGGTTGGTGAGCATAAATGGTATTTCATATGTTTTTAATTTTCCTTTTCAAAATTATTAATGATCCTATTTTATATGTCCATTGGTAATTTATGTTTGCTTTTCCATGAGGTGTTAGTTAAGGCTTTTGCCAGTATTCCTGTAGAATTGTTTGTCTCACTGGTTTGTAGGAATTATTTATTCAGGTTAATAGTTATTACAACTATCTTTTCCCAGTTTGTGAATTGCTTTTTCTCTTTATTGTGTGTTTTAATGAGCATACACTCTGAATTCTTTCACATCTTATTTATAGGAACCTTCTCTCTACTTTCAGGGTATGAAGGTATTCTCTATTATTTCTAAAGGTTTTATAATTTTACCTTTAGTTTTTTAATATGATTTTGGTTTGTGTATTTGGAGATAGGGACTTCAATATATACTTAGTTACAATGAATTTGTACATTTTAATTTAACTTGGGAAGTTCAGCCATTATTTCTTTACTGCTTTTTTTTTTTTTCCAACTGGAATCTTTTCCTCTTTTTCTCGGGACTCTTATGACACAAATATTAGACATGAGACTGTGTTCCTTTTCTTCCTCTCTGTTTAGGTTGCATAAATCGTATATATGATGTATGTGTATATAATATACATACAAAGTATACTTAATTTAAATAGAAAAGATCCTAATTTTAGAGGTTATTTTCTCTTATAAACAATTCAAAAAACTTGGTTATCCTGTATCTGTAATGTAGACAGTTAGATTGGAAAGGAATGTTGCTGTAGACCAGCATAGTTAATCCTAACTGCAAAGAAAGAAGTAGGAAAGGCATCACAAAAGATCAGAAATTTGAAAATGTAGTACTTTTGATTCTTTATTAGATAGTGACTACTCTAGGGCACTATTTTATTGTAGTGCTTGCAGCACAAGGTAATATTCTCAATGAAAACCAATTCATCTAGAAGTGAGTAATTATAATTTAATGCCCTTGTTAGGAAGATAAGAAAGTAAATATTCCATTTTAGAATAATGTACATAAAATCATTTATATTGTTAGAATGTTATTGGCATATCTCATTCTAATATTCTAGATTACCAACTTTTGCATAGTTAGAATACAATATATCCTTTCAAAGGTAACAAACATTTTTGACAATTTGGAAGACATGATCTGTGGTTCACTTTAGTAAAAGCATGATGAACAGGTGTCATTGTAGTTTTCAAAACTATAATATTGAATGTTTAAGTATACTCATTACATACAAATTTGCACCTATAACAAAAGACTTGTTTATGTCACTGAATAGAATAGACTGTTGGGTAAAGGTTTATGGACTCCCCTACACCCATGAATTTAAGAACCCTTGAGAATTCACTTGTATTTTGTATTTTAACCCTCAAGGCTAGAAACTGTTTTTAGAGGAAGCAAGGAAAAAAGAGACTACTGTGGTATGAGGAAAAGGAACAAACATACTTGGATTTAAAAAATGGAGTATAAAAAACACCCCCCCTTTCAGAATAAATATTCTCTTTACTGAGACAAAAAATAAGAACTAAGTTTTCTAACTGCAAAGGGCAAGAGTGATGAATTCTCTAGAACGTGAGGAGGGTACTCTAATTTCATTTTGCTGTGTGCGTGTGAGTAGCTCAATTAATTTCCCAAAGGCTTACTTTACACCTATACGTGGCAGGAGGGGATGTTGGTCGTCAGGATAGTCTCTCTTTTTTTTTTTGTTTTTTAAATTTTATTGTTGTATTACATCCATCCCCTTTTTGCTCCCTTCTGTCCCCTTCCCCACCCACCCATTCCCTCCAAAGTCAACCCCACCTGTTGTCCATATCCATGGTTCCTTTATACTAGGTTCTTGTCTAAGCTGCTCCCCTTCCCTGCCTCTGCCTCCCCCCTCCCCCAACCCCTTTCCCCCTGACCACTGAAGGCCTATTCCTTGTATTCATGTACTTGGTTCTGTTTAAGGATAGTCTCTTTTCTAGCTTTAGTAATTTATAAGTGCAAAGTTAATTGTCTTATACTGTTAACATATTCCTTCATAAAATTGGAACACTGTCCACGGGAAATTTGCTTTTAAAAAATCAAGCTTAGAAGCAATTCATTTTAGCTTAAATGTAAGTTTAGGTATCATCCATGTTTTTGTTTGCAATTGAAATGGTATAGAAATACACTAAAAAGCAAAACTTTCCCTTTACCCCTGTCCTATTCTCTTTCAGTCAGAAGTTAACCCAATCACCAGTTTGATGTGCATGCTTCTAGACTTCTTCTGTGATTGCATTATATACATAGGAAGTTTCTGCTTATTTTTTAGAAGTGTTTTTGGTGTGTGTATTTTAATAAATTACTCAGCACCAACTGTTTGGCATTTTGCTTATTCCATTTAAGTTGTCTTGTGGATTTCAAATTTTTAGCTTATATACCTACCATGTTGTTTTTTCATTATTGCATGGTATTTTTGGTGTGAACTTATAGCTTATTAACCCAGTTCATAAATGTGAGGTTAAATTTTCAGTTTTGTGGCAATAATAAACAGTATTGTAAAGAACACCATTATACAGGATAGTAACTTACCAAACCCTCAGTATATGGCAGTGCTGTGCATTATTTTATCAAATAATCCCAAACTTGAAATAAGTACTAATTTGCATGAAGAAATTACACACATGAGGAAACCAGTCACAAAGCTGCTAAGTAGCAAACAGATATAGTTAAGCAGTGTACAACCAAAGCTCATGTACTATTCTACCATTTTATTTGATTCCCAAAGAGATTCTAGTTTCTGCAAAGATGATGAACCAAGATTTTAGACAGGGATGTATTACAGAGTTTTAGAGCTATAAGGAACTGTATAAAATCAACTACCTTAAGCCTTTCTATCTCCATTGTGACCCTGTAATTGATTGTCTAAACTGGAAAACGTGAGAGTGAAAGGAGCATTATGATAAAAAAAAATTTTTTTTAATTTATTATTTTTAGAAAGAGGGGTAGAGAGAGAGAGAGGCAGAGAGGTAGAGAAACATCAATGTATGTTTGCTTTTCACCTGCCTCCAGCCACAGACCTGACTGGAGACCTGGTTTGCAGCCTTGTTATGTGCCCTGGCTGGGGAATCGAACCTGCAACCTTTGGGTTTGCAGGCCGGCGCCTTATCCA
>PVIW01011493.1:0-37210 GCA_004026585.1 Noctilio leporinus | reverse complement strand
ATAGGATCATATCAATAGATGCTGAAAAAGCATTTGATAAAGTGCAGCAACCATTTATGATAAAAACCCTCAGCAAAATGGGAATAGAGTGAGCATACCTCAACATCATAAAGGCCATCTATGAGAAACCTGAAGCCAACATCATACTTAATGGACAAAAACTGAAAGCTTTCCCCCTAAGATCAGGAACGAGACAAGGCTGCCCACTTTCTCCACTTCTATTCAGCATTGTCTTGGAAGTTGTAGCTATAGCCATCAGAGAAGAAAAAGGAATCAAAGGTATCCAAATTGGAAAAGAGGAAGTCAAACTGTCATTATTTGCAGATGATATGATAGTGTACATACAAAACCCGATGGGCTCCACCAAAAACTTACTCGACCTAATAAGCAAATGTAGCAAAATAGCTGGGTATAAAGTCAATATCCAGAAATCAAAAGCATTTTTGTATACCAATAATGAAACAACAGAAAAAGAAACGAAAAAACAAATCCCATTTACCGTAGCAACAAGAAAAATAAAGATCCTAGGAATCAACTTAACTAAGGAAGTAAAAGACCTGTACTCAGAAAACAACAGAACAATGAAGAAAGAAATCAAGGAAGACACAAATAAATGGAAGCATATACCATGTTCGTGGATGGGAAGAATTAGCATCATTAAAATGTCCATACTACCCAAAGCAATCTACATATTCAATGCAATCCCAATTAAAATACCAATGACAGACTTCACAGAAATAGAAAAAATACTTCAAAAATTCATATGGAGCCAAAAACGCCCACGAATAGCCACCACAATCTTGAGAAAGAAGAACAAGGTAGGAGGAATCACAATCCTGGACTTCAAACAATACTACAAGGCTATTGTCATCAAAACAGCATGGTACTGGCATAAGAATAGACATATAGATCAATGGAGCAGAATAGAGAGCCCAGAAATTAACCCAGGACTCTATGGTCAACTCATATTTGACAAAGGGGGTAGGAACATCCAATGGAATAAAAACAGTCTTATCAACAAATGGTGTTGGGAGAACTGGACAGCAACATGCAAAAAGATAAAACTAGACCGCCAACTTACACCATACACCAAAATAAACTCAAGTTGGATAAAGGATTTAAACATAAGCAGTGCCACCATAAAAGTCCTGGAGAAAAATATAGGCAGTAAACTTTCAGATATCCTATGCAAAAATATGTTTACTGATACTTCACCAAGGACAAAGGAAATCAAAGAACGAATCAACAAATGGGACTATATCAAATTGAAAAGTTTTTGTTCAGCTAAAGAAAATATCAGCAAAATTCAAAGGGAACCAACTGTATGGGAAAATATAATTGCCAAGGATACCTCAGACAAGGGTCTGATCTCCAAAATATATAAAGAACTAATGTGACTCAACATCATGGAGACAGACAACCCAATTAAAAAATGGGCCAAGGTCCTGAACAGACAACTCACTGAGGAAGATATACAAAGGGCCCAGAGGCATATGAAAGAATGCTCAACATCGCTAGTCATCAGAGAGATGCAAATTAAAACCACAATAAGATACCACCTCACACCTGTCAGAATGGCAATCATCAACAAATCAACAAACAACAAGTGTTGGCGAGGATGCGGGGCAAAGGGAACCCTCATCCACTGTTGGTGGGTATGCAGGCTGGTGCAGCCACTGTGGAAAACAGTATGGGGTTTCCTTAAAAAACTAAAAATGGAACTGCCTTTTGATCCAGCAATTCCACTACTTGGACTATACCCAAAGAATCCTGAAACACCAATTCATAGGAACCTATGCACACCTATGTTCATAGCGGCACTATTTACAATAGCCAGGTGCTGGAAACAGCCTAAGTGCCCATCAGTGGATGATTGGATCAAAAAACTTTGGTACATTTACACAATGGAATTCTCTATGGCAGATAGAAAGAAGGAACTTGTACCCTTTGCAACAACATGGATGGAACTGGAGAGTATTATGCTTAGTGAAATAAGCCAGTCAGTGAAGGACAAATATCATATGATCTCACCCATTACGGGACAATAATGAATAATACTAACAACAAGCAAAACAGGACCAAGTATATGAATACAAGGAATAGGCCTTCAGTGGTCAGGGGAACAGGATAAGGGGGAGGGGGAGGTAGAAGCAAAGAAGGGGAGCAGCTTAGACAAGAACCTAGTATAAAGGAACCATGGACATGGACAACATGTGGGATTGACTTTGGGGGGAATGGGTGGGTGGGGAGGGGGACAGAGGGGAGCAAAAAGGGGATGGATGTAATACAACAACAATAAAATTTTTAAAAAAGTTAAAAAAATAAAATAAAATAAATATATTATAGCAAATAAAGCATTTTTTCTTCTTTAATACTTATTTTACTCTCAAATGTTATTTTTGTGAAATATATAATAGAAACGGTGTATTGCAGAACTCACTTTTGTGAAAGTTGTCCTAGAGAAAGTGCCAAACTCATAGTAAAAATTAAATTAGATTTTTAATTCAGATCCTCCCGCGTCCTTAAAATACAACCCAACTTTATTTTAAGCTACTGGAACTACAACTTATTCTTTTTGGAGTTTTCCACCTTACATAGTAGATTGACTTTTTTGTTTGTTTGTTTTTTTGTGCTGTGCACAGGTCTTACTTCTTTCAATATCCTCTGCTTTTTTTCTACATGTTTTTTACAAGGTGAAGCCTTCAGAAATAATGGCACTTACAGTGCTCAGCTGGTCCCCATAATAGAAATTATTATGTCTACTAAGTTGAGGTAAAAATTAAAAATCCCTAGGATTTAAATAATTTTGTGGAATATTTTTTTGAACCAGTGGTTGACTTCCTATGTGGTCCTAAACTGTTAAAGTGTCTGTTGAGGTAGAGATTAGGTATGTTCATATTATTATAATAAAGTTTACTATAGCATTCATTCCTTTTCACAAATATCCCCAGTTTGGGGGCCTTCATAACTGGGAATGTATATTTCCACAATCTATTTTAAAGGAATCTCATCTTATTTACATACTAATAAGAGAATATATATTACCTATGTACAAAAATCATATAGTTTAGTAGTTTACAACTTCCATCCAAGTTGATCTTCATTCTTAGCATCTTTTCTTACCTAAGGATTGACTGATTTCACAACATACCCATGATCAGTTGATTGCTATTTAAAACATTAATTGCTAACAAAATCTATATATTACACACCTATAAATAAGCACATATTTTGTAACAGTGAATAAGAGAGATTGTGTATATTCTATGTAATATACATCAATATTTTCTTACTTTTTTCTTCTTCCTTAACTGCATTCAATTTTTCTGAGTTATTGCAAGGAACATGATTTTTCCATATTGTGTAATAATTCCAATCTAAGAAAACTTAACCTTCAGTAATGCAGATGCAAGTAATATACAAAATTATATCTTATTTAATAAACTCTATTTATAACAAGATCATTTTAAAGCATTCTTAAGTTAAAGTTGGTTCTTATCCAACTACTCTATATCTTTTGATTGGTGCACTTAATACATTTACCTTTAAGGTCCTTATTGATAGGTACTTATTCATTATCTATTTTTCCCTTTGTACCTGTGTTCCTGTCTGTCTCTCTGTTTCTTCATATTCTTAAAGCAGACCCTTTAGCATCTCTTGCAATGCTGGTTTGGTGGAGATGTAATCTTTTAGGGTGAGCTGGGAGGAAGAGGCAAAGAAGGGGAGCAGTTTAGACAAGAACCTAGTATAGAAGAACCACGGACTTGGACAACATGTGTATTGACTTTGTGGGGGAGTGGGTGGGTGGAGAAGAGGACAGAGGGGAGCAAAATGGGGATGGAAGTAATACAACAACAATAACATTAAATTAAAAAAAATATTTAAAAAATAATATTGATGGTTTCTATGTCCTTTTTAATGCTGGTATAGTTCTCAGTAAGTTTCTTGTATCTTTCCTGGAGTTTTTTGTAGTTCCCCTGGAATTTTTTGTAGTGTTTTTTTTTTACCTCGCTGAGCTCATTGAACTTCTCTATCATCATTATTTTTAATTCTGTGTGTGATAGTGTGCTTGCCTCTATTTCATTTTGCACTCTTCCTGGGGATTCCTACTTTCCTTTTGCTGAGGGTTTATTTGTTTGTCTTCCCATTTTAAGTGACTCTTGTTTGTTTCTGCTTCTTGGCTTGATCTGCTTTGACTTTCTGGTTTTTATTTTAAATGTAAATTTTTCCCTGTATTAGCTTGGTCTACTCTCTCCTCTATATTACCCCTAATCCACCTATATAAGTCTTAGCTCATTAGTTGTTGATAGTGTGGGGAGGGATATTTTCACCAGTAAGATCCCTATTATTTGATTATATGTGTGTGTGTATATATATATGTACACACATGTGTGTGTGTATATATATATATATATATATATATATATAGTCATATGTATAACAATATACATTTATTTTTCATTCTTTTTTCTCTTTTACTATATATTTTTTAAATTATTTTAATTTTAATTTTTTAATTTAATTTTATTTTTGTTGTATTACACCCATCCCCTTTTTCCTCCCCTCTGTCTCCTTCCCCACCCACTCACTCCCCAAAAAAGTCATTCCTACTTGTTGTCCATGTCCATGGTTCTTCCATACTAGTTCCTTGACTCTACTCCCCTTCTTTGCTTCCTCCTTCCCCCACCCCCTGATCACTGAAGGTCTATTCATTGTACTCATGCATCAGGTTTTGTTTTGTTTGTTTTGTTCATTATTGTCCTGTAATGGGTGAGATCATATGGTATTTGTCTTTGACTGGCTTATTTCACTAAGCATAATACTTTCCAGATCCATCCATATTGTTGCAAAGGGTAGGAGTTCCTTCTTTTTCTCTGCTGTGTACTATTCCATTGTGTAAATGTACCAAAGTTTTTTGATCCAATCATCCACTGATGGACACTTAGGCTGTTTCCAGCACTTGGCTATTGTAAATAGTGCTGCTATGAACATAGGGATACATAGGTCCTTATGAATTGATGTTTCAGGGTTCTTCAGGTATTCACTATATATTTTTAAATTGAGGCTCAAACTTAACACTGTATGCTTCCCCCCTCTTCCTCCACTCCACCTTCCTACTTCTCTTTTCTACCTATGAGATAAATCTTACCTTTTTGTTATACCTCATCTCTATTACCCACTCTCATTATTTCTTTTCTCTCTGCCCTCAGAAAATCACTTTTCTCTCAGTCACATTGTGTTACTTTTACTTATGATAGTCTTAATCTCTTTACAACTTTATTAATACTGGCTTATTTGTTGCTGGAAGGGGAACTGTGGGTGGGGATTATTTTGGGGGGTGTATTTCTGTTTTTTGGGGTATTTGATTTTTGTTCTGACAGAACTGGTACAACAGAATACAACGTGAGGTGGGCAGCATGACCTTCAGTCAGCCAGCCAGAGAGAAGTACTTTCCAAAAAACAAACCAAATCAATCTTAATTCAATCCTCACCACAAAGCCCACATTAACAGCATAAAGGGTAGCCCAAGAGCATCAAGATCAAGAACTGAAAGGACCTATACCACTGAGTTCTGCAGTTCCCCTAACACAGAAGTTCACACCACAATGCTGGGAACCAAAGCAGACCAAGCTAATTGATAAAGAAATAAGAAAAAACACTCAAAATGGGGAGACAAAGAAACAAGCACCAATTGAAAGCAAAGGAAAAATCCCCAGAAAGACTGCTAAATGAAATTGAGGCAAGCAAACTATCAGATATTGAGTTCAAAGTACTGGTTATGGAAAAGCTTAATGAGCTCAGTGAAAATGGCAAACAACTCCAAGGATATTAAAAAGAATTCCAGGGAAGTTACAAGGAACTTACTAAGAACACTAATATAAAAAAGGACATAGCAACCATCAACCAAAACCAAGAGGAAATGAAGAATACAGTTGCTGAGGTGAATAACACAATAGAAGGAATTAAAAGCAGGCTAGATCAAGCAGAGAATCAAGTCAGTGAGCTGGAGAACAAAGTAGAAAAAAATTCCCAGACAGAACAACAACATGAAAACAGGCTAAAATAAATAAATAAATAAATAAATAAATAAGAAGAGGGGTTAAGAGATACAGGACAGCATTAAACATAATATCTGTATCATAGGAATACCAGAAAGAGAAGAAGACCAAGAGATAGAAAAGCTTTTTGAAAAAAACAATAACAGAAAGCTATTGCAACTTATGAGAAAGCATCACACAAATACAGGAGGCACTAAGGGTCCCAATAAAGATGAACCCAAAGAGGCTTACAAAAAGACACATCATAATTAAAATGGCAACATTCAAAAAGACAAAGAGAATCTTAAAGGCAGCAAGACAAAAACAAATAATAACATATAAAGGGGCTCCGATAAGGCTATCAACTGATTTCCTAATAGAAACACTTTAAGCCAGAAGGGAATGACAAAAAATATTCCAAGCAATGAAAAGCAAATGCCTATAACCAAGACTACTCTACCCAGCAAGGCTCTTATTTGAAATGGAAGGTGAAATAAAAAGTTTTTCAGATGAAAGGGAGCTGAAAGAATACATTTGCACCAAACTAGCACTGCAAGACATACTAAAGGGGGTGCTTAAAGAAAATGAAAAAAGGTAGAGGGGAACACAGATACAAAGGGAAAATGGCAGTGAACAAGTTCCTATGAATAATAACATTAAATGTAAAAAGATTAAATGTTCCGATAAAAAGACATAGGGTAGCTGAATGATAAGAAAACAGAACCCACATATATGCTATCTACAAATGGCCCACCTAATAACAAAAGATATTCACAGACTGAAAGTGAAAAGATGGAATAAAGTATACCAAGCAAACAGAAACGAAGAAAAAAAAAACAAAATAAAAAAAGCTGGGGTAACGATACCTATGTCAGACAAAACAGATTTCATAAGGAAGGCCATAAAAAGAGACAAGGAAGGACATTTCATAATACTTAAGGGAACAATTCATCAAGAAGATATAACCCTTGTAAACGTATACACACCCAACATAGGAGCACCCAAGTATATAAGGAAAATCTCGAAAGACTTCAAGAAGGGCATTGGCAGCAACACACTAATAACAGTAGGGGATTTCAACACTCCATTGTCTACAATGGACAGATCTTCAAGCAAAGAAACACCAAGGATATTGTGACACTGAACAACACTCTAGATTAAATTGATTTAATTGATACATATAGAACTTTTTACCCTAGGGAAAGAAAATATATATTCTTTTCGAATGCACAAGGAATATTCTCTAAGATGCACCACATAGTAAGACACAAAACAAGCCCCAACAAGTTAAAAAATATTGGAATTACATCAACCATCTTCTTAGATCACAATGGCTTGAAACTAGAAACCAACCTCAAGGAAGAAAACTCAAAGATATTCAAATTCATGGAGACTGAATAACAAGTTATTAATAATGAACTAGTTAACAACAAATCAAAGAAGAAATCAAAATGTTTCTGCAAACAAATGAAAATGAAAACACAACAGCCCAAAACCTATGGGCAAAGTGAAAGCAAGCCTGAAAGAGAAATACATAGCAATACAGGCCTATCCAAGATGGTTAGAAGAAGCTCACATAAACAACCTAACCATAAATCTATAAGAATGAGAGGACCAAAATCCAACAAAATCCAAAGCAAGTAGAACTAAGGAAATAATCAAGTTCAGAGCAGAATTAAATGATTGGGGGCCTAAAAAGACAATTCAAAGGATTAATAAGTCCAGGAGCTGGTTCTTTGAAAAGATAAATAAAATTGACAAGCCTTTAACCAGATTCATAAAGAAAACAAGAGAGAGGACCCAAATAAACAAAATCAGAAAAGATAAAAGTAGAAATCCCAAATGATAACTGCATAAATACAAAGGATTGTAAGAAATTACTATGAACAGCTATATGAGAAAAAAATCTGACAGCCTGAGTGAAATGGACAAGTTTCTGGAAAGATATAATCTTCTAAAACTGAATCCAGAGGAAGCAAAAGGCCTGAATAGACCAACAACAACTAGTGAAATTGAGGCAGTAATCAAAAACTCCTGGTTCACAAAAACCCTGAACCAGATGGCTACACAAGTGAATTTTACCAAATATTTAGAGAAAAACTAACTCCTACCCTTCTCAACTTTTCTAAAAAAATCCAAGAAGAGAAGACTGTTAAACCCTCTCTATGAGGCCAGTATTATTATAATCCTAATACCAGGTCAAGACGCAACAAAAAGAGAAAACTATAAGCCAATATCTGTGATGAACATAGATACTAAAATTCTCAACAAAATATTGGCAAAGCAGATCCAGCAATACATTAAAAAGATCATATACCATGATCAAGTGGGATTCATCCCAGAGATGCAAGGATAGTACAATATTTGCAAATCAATAAATTTAATACATCACATAAACAAAATGATAAACAATATATGATCATATCAATAGATGATGAGAAAGCATTTGATAAAATATAGCACCCATTTATAATTAAAATGTTCAGCAAGATGGGGATAAAGGAAGCTTATCTCAACATAATAAAGGCCGTATCCAGAAAACCTGCAGCCAACATCATACTCAATGGGGAAAAACTGAAAGCCTTTCCCTTAAGATCAGGAGCAAGGCAATGGTATTAACTCTCTCCACTTGTATTCAACATGGTATTGGAAGTTCTAGCCACAGCAATCAGACAAGAAGAAACAATCAAAGATATCCAAATTGGAAAGAAGGAAGTAAATAAGTCATTATTTGATGACATGATAGTATACATAGAAAACCCTATAGACTCCACCAAAACACTAGTCAATTTAATACATGAATTTGACAAAATAGCTGGATACAAAGTTAATATCCAAAAATCAAAAACATTATTGTTCACCAATAATGAAACATCAGAGAGAGAAATTAGAACACAAATCCCATTTGCTATAGCAATGACAAAAATAAAGTACCTAGCAATTAACCAAGAAAGTAAAAGCCTGTTCTCTCAACACTACAGAACATTGAAGAAAGGAATCAAAGAAGATACAAATAAATGGAATCATATGCCATGTTCATAGATGGAAAGAATTAATATCATTAAAATATCCATACTACCCAAAGCAAATTATAGATTCAAAGCAATCCTTATTAAAATGTCAAATACATATTTCACAGATTTACAATCAATGATTCAAAAATTTATATAGAGCCAGAAGTGACCCTGAATAGCCACAGCAATCTTGAAAAAGAAGAACAAAGTAGGAGGAATCACAAGATATCAAACTATATTACAGAACTATTGTAATCAAACCAGTCTGGTACTGGCGTAAAAATAAACATATAGCTCAATGGAATAGGGTAGAGAGGCCAGAAATAAATGCAGGTCTCTGTGGTCAACTAATTTTTGAAAAAGGTAGATGAACCATAAAATAAAGTGACAAAAGCCTCTTCAACAAGTGGTGTTAGAAGAATTGGACACACACATGCAAAAAAATGAAAACAGACCACCAACTTACACCATACATCAGAATAAACTCACAATGGATAAAAGACTTAAACATAAGCCATGCCATCATAAAGGTCCAAGAAAATACACAGGTAGTAAAATTTCAGATATCTCACACAGCAACATTTTCACCACACTTCTCTAAGGGCAATTGAAATAAAACAACAATTAAATAAATGGGACTACATCAAAATAAAACTTTTTTACTCAGCTAAAGAAAACATCAGCAATCTAAAAAGGGAAATAACTGTATGGGAAAACATATTTGCTAATGATAGCTCAGACAAGAATTTGATCTCCAAAATATATAGAGAATGTATAGGACTCAATACCAGGAGATAGACAACTTAATTATAACATGGGCAAAGCATGTAAACACACCTCTCTGAGGAGGACATACAAAGGCTTATAGGCATGTGAAAGAATGCTCAACACCACTAGCCATCAGAGAGATGCAAATTAAAACCATGATAAGATACCACCTCACATCTGTCAGAATGGCTATCATTAACAAATCAACAAACAACAAGTACTGGTGAGGATGTGGAGAAAAGGGAACACTAGTGCACTGCTGTTGGGAATACAGACTGGTGCAGCCACTATGGAAAACAGTATGGAATTCCCTCAGAAAACCGAAAAATGGAACTGGCTTTTGACCCAGTGATTCCATTGTGAGGTCTATACCCAAAGAACTCTGAAACACCAATTCAGAAAATCCTATGCACTCCTATGTTCATAGCAGTGCTATTCACAATAGCAAGGCATGGGAAATAGCTTAGGTCCCCATCAGTGTGGGAATGGATCAGAAAGCTGTTGTTCATTTACACAATGGAATACTATAGAGCAGGAAGAACTCCTACTTTTTGCAAAAAAATGTTTGGAATTGGAGAGTATTATGCTTAGTGAAATAAGCTGGGAGGCAAAAGACAAATATCTTATGATCTCACTTAATACAAAACACAAGTGAATAAACAGACAAACAGAAAGAAAACAGATATATGAGAAAAAAAGAGCAGAATGGCTGTGACCAGAGGGAAATGGGGAGTGGGGAGGAAGAGAGGGAGCAAGAGAAGGAGTAGGACTTAGATGAGGAGCTAATGTGAAAGGTCCATGGACATGAACAAGCAGGAGGAGATTGACTGGGGAGAGGAAAGGGGGTATAGGAGAGAGCAATTGGGGAAAAAGGAAAAAATGTAATAAATACTATAATGATCAATTAAAATATAAATATTTCAGCAACAAATAAAAATATTAAATTTTTAAAAATGTAGTAATCACCGATAATAAAAATAATGTGAGTATATTGTCCAATGGGGAAAATATTTCTGAAGGTTATAAAATGTGTTCATAAATTTGTCAATCTAATGAATGCTAATTACTTTTAAACCAGAAATTTCTAATTAAGTTAAAAAATAACGTATGGTTTTGGTAATGTATACATTACAGCAATATGTTTGAAAGTGAATAGAATTAAAAGTAACTTGTTCTAGTTTCTGGATGAGTTAAAAAGGCAAACTAAAAGAGACTAGGAGAGTTGCAGAGGGTCTATATAAATTGAAGATGGATTATGCAAGTTGAAGAAAGATTGTGTAGAGGAAGTAAGCAAAAAGATAAGCAAATGAGAAAACCATGTGCTTTCTCTTCAAAAATTAGTAATTCAAATTATGTGTATGGTGTTTATGTGATATGTGTTTATCTGTTTATTACATGTTCTTTGCCTCTGGATGCACAACATGGGCATAATATTTTATTGGCCTAAAAAAGTGGACACATATATGAGGTTGGTCCCAAAAGTTTAGTCAAGGAACTAGTATAAATGACCTATGGACATGAACTACTGGGAATTGACTGTAGGAGAGGGGTTGGGGAAGACAGGGCAGAGGAGAACAATAAGGGGAAATGGGACAGCTATAATAGAACAATAATAAATTAATAAAAAGCTAGACATTAAAAAAAAAAGATTTTATTTATTATTTCCAGAAGGAGAGGAAGGGAGAGAGGGAGAGAAACATCAATGTATGTTTGCCTTTCACCTGCCTCCAGCCATGGACCTGGCTAGAGACCTGGCTTGCAACCTGGCTATGTGCCCTGGCTGGGGAGTCAAACCAGTGACCTTTGGGTTCCCAGGCCAGTGCCTTAGCCGCTGTGCTACCAGCCAGGGCCAAAATTGGACATTTTTGATAGCAATATTTTTTCCAATATGTCTTCTCAATCAAGGTAACAAAGGAAAAAATAAACAAATGAGATTACATTAAATTAAAATATTTTCACAGAAAAGGAAACCATCAACAAAATGAAAGACAGCCTACAGAATGGAAGAATTTATTTGCCAAAGATACATTTAAATAAGGGGTCAATGTCCAAAATGTATAAAGAATTTGTACAACTCAACATCAAAATTGTGAACAATTCAATTAAAAAATGGGCAAAGGACTAGAATAGACGCTTCTCAAAATAGTACATACAGATGGACAATAGACATAAAAAAATTCTCAATATCACCAGTCATTAAAGAGATGCAAGTTAAAATGATAATGAGAACCTGTTAGAATTATTATTAAAAATAAATCAACAAACAGCAAGTGTTGGGGAGGTCATGGAGAAAAGAGAACCCTCATGCATGGTTGGTGGAAATCAAACTGGTGCAACTACTATGGAAAACAGTGTGGAGTTTCCTCAAAAAATTAAAAATAAAATTGTATTTTGAAGCAGAAATTCTATTGCTGGAAGTAAAACTAATTAAGCCTAAAATACTGATTGGAATGAATGTAGGCACCTCTTAGGTTCATTGCAGTGTTATTTACCATAACCAAGATTTGGAAGCAACCAAAGTGCCTAGTATTATATGAGTGCATAAAAAACTACAGTATATAGTACATTTATTTACACAATGGACTATTACTCAGCTGTAAAAAAGAAGAAATTTTTATCTTTTGCCACCACATGGATGGACCTGGAGATTATAATCCTAAATGAAATAAGTTAATTAGAAAATGAACAATATCACATGATTTCATTTATATGTGGAATCTAAGAAATACAATAACAAACATAATAGAAACAGATTCATAGATACAGAAGACAGACTGACAGCTGTTTGATGGGAATGGCTATGGAGGCTGGGTGAAGTAACCAAAGGGAATGACTAATTATTAATAATAATAGTTATTATTATTAAAATGACTCATAGACATTACCAGAGGGAAAGAGAGTTGGGTGAGGTGAAAGAGGATAAAAAACCATAAACAATGATGGAAGACTTGACTTTGGATGGTAAACACACAATAAACTACATAGCTGATGTAATATAGAATTATACACCTGAGAGCTATAACCTGTATAATTGTACTAATATATGCCACCCCAATAAATACAATAACTTAAAAAAATTTGCTCCTGTCTTATTTGGAAGAATTGAGAAGAATATGTATTTATTCTACTTTAAATGTTTTAAAAGTCATCATTGAAATGATATGGTCTCGAGCTTTTCTTTAATGAGAGATTTTTCATTTATTCATTGAGTCTCCATACCAGTAATTGATCTATTAATTTTTCTTTCTTGATGGTACCATTTTGTTAGGTTGTGTATTTACATTAATGAATCCATTTCTTTTAGGTTTTTCAATTTGTTGGGATATGATTAGTCATATTTATCTTATGATTCTTTGCATTTCTTCAGTATCAGTTGTAAAGCCTGCTTTTAGGTTTCTTATTTTATTTTAGTCTCTTTTTTCTTGAACAGTCTTGCTAAAAGTTTGCATGTTTTATTTGTTTCTAAATAATTTAATTATTAGTTTTATTGATCTTTTCTACTGTATTTTTAGCCTCTATTTCATTTATTTCTGTTATGATCTTTGTAACTTCCTTTCTTCTACTATGTTTGGATTTACTATTCTTCCTCTAGTTTCATTAGATGTAAAATTAGGTATTTTGTTTCATTTTTTAGTGGGGTGTGAAGAAATCGAGCAAACAATGAGAAGTCATGGACATGGATATGGACAACAGTGTGTTGGTTGTGGGAGGGATGTATCTGGTAGTGAAAGTTAGGTTATTTTAGATCTTTCTTTTTTTCTTAATGTAGTCAATTATTTTTGTGAATTTTCTTCTTATAACTTACTTTGCTACCACCATAAATTTTGGTGTGTTGTGTTTTCATTTCCCCAATGTATTTTTAAAATATTGCTTGAGAATATGTATCATACTACTTTCAAATGAAATATTCTAAGCACAATACTCTCCAGTCCAACCATGCTATCACAAAAGGTATTATGCTTAATGAAATAAGCCAGGTGGTGAAAGACAAATACAAATATGATCTCACCTAATAAAGGAAACCAATGAACAAAACAAACAAATGAGCAAAATAGAACCAGAGACATGGAAACAAGGAATGAGCTGATGGTGATTGGAGGGGTTGGGGAGGGTAAGGGGGGGGAGGGGAAGGGTTTAGTCAAGGAACTTGTATGAATGACACATGGACATGGACAACGAGGTGAGGATTAACTATGGGAGAGGGGATGGGGTGGAAGGGGCAGAGGAGAGCAATGGGTGAAAAATGGGACAACCATAATACAACAACAATAAACTAATTCAAGAAATGGAATATTTTACATGTGCTTGCTAAATTTATTTAATATAATGTGATTTAAGTTTAAAGATTCTTTATTGTTTTTCTCTGTGGGTGATATATTTGTCATTGAAAGTGAAGTATTAAATTGTATTGCTTCCTATTTTTCTCTCTACATATGTTAATATCTATTTTACATATATTTTGGTGTTCTTATGTTAGGCACATCAATATTTACAACTGTTATATCCTATTGTTGGGTTTACCCTTTTATCATTACATAATGACCTACTTTACATCTTATTATAGTATTTGTCTCAAGTCTATTTTGTGTGATATAACTCAGCTTTCATTTGGTTTCCATTTTCATGAAATATCTTTCTCCATCCCTTTAATTTCAACCTGTATATAGCCTTGTGACTGAAGTTTAAAGTTGCCTTAGTAGGCACCAATTCATACTTTATCTTTTGATGGAAAATTTAGTCTATTTATGTTTAAAGTAATTATTTATATATTAGCTTCTTGTTATTTGGTTAATTGATTCCTGGCAGTTTTGTAATTCCATTGTTACTTTTATTTTTCTCTTATTCTCTTTTTATAATTTGATTAATTTTTTTGTAATTATATGCTTTGATTTCTTTAAATTTTCCCTTTATGCATCTACTATAATATTCTACTTTGTGGTTACCATGTGGCTTACATAAAATATCTTAAAATTATAACAGTTTATTTTAAGCAGATTACAACTAGGATTGAATAGATTCTAGACTCAATTTTCTTCACTATACATTCTTCATGTATTATATTTTTGATGTTTACTATTTGTAATTTTAGTATGGTATATTTGTTAAATTATTATAGTTACAGTTATTTTAATACTCTTATGTTTTAACCTTAAGATTTATTTATTATTAATTAGTCCAGTATCATAATGTATTAGATTATTCTGAATTTAAATATATATTTATCTTTATCAATGACATTTATATTTTCATGTTTTCTGTCACTAATTAGTTTAGTAATTTCATTTCAGCTTAAAATAGTCCCATTTTAGTTTCTTGCATGACTGGTGGAGGGGTGATGAATTCCTTCAGCATTTGCTGATTTGAAAAGCCTTATCTTTACTTCAATTAAGAATAAGTTTGATGGAGAGAACATTCTTTCTCAGTAATTTTATTGAGCACTTTGAATATATTATGCCACTCCCTTTGTTCTTCCAAGTTTCTCTTGAAAAGTCTGCTGATTGGCTTATGGGGGGATTTACTTGTATGTAATAAATTGTTTCTCTCTTGCTCTTTAAATATTTAATCTTTGTCTTTGGAATTTGACAATTGAATTATAACGTCTTTGCATGGATCTCTTTGGTTTCATTCTTTTTTTTTTTTTTTTTTAAAGATTTTATTATTTTTAGAGAGAGGGGAAGGGAGAGAGGCAGAGAGGGAGAAGGACATCAATGTATGGTTGCCTTTTCACCTGCCTCCAGCTATGGATCTGGCTGGAGACCTGGCTTGCAACCTGGTTATGTGCCCTGGCTGAGAATTGAACCAGCAACCTTTGGGTTATCCACTGTGCTACCAGCCAGGGCTTGGTTTCATTCTTATTTGAAAGTTCTCTGGTCTGCCTGAATCTGGATATCTGTTAAACTCAGATTAGAAAAGTTTTACCTATTATTTCTAAAAGCTTTCTGCTTCTTTTTCTTATTATTTTAATTCTGGTACCACTATAATGTCAATATCTTCTGCTTTATGTTGCCCAAAAGTTTCCTTAAGCTATCTTCACTCTTCATAATTTTAATTTTGGTCCTCATATTAAATAAATTTCACCACTCATTTTTTCAAAGATTTTATTTATTATTTTTAGAGAGAGGGGAAAAGAAAGAGGCAGAGAGGGAGAGAGGCATCCAGTATGGTTGCCTTTCACCTGTCTCCAGCTAAGGACCTGGCTAGAGACCTAGTTTGCACCCTGGTTATGTGCCCTGGCTGGGAATCAAACCAGCGACCTTTAGGTTCTCAGGATGGCAACTTATCTACTCTGCCACCAGCCGGGGCTATTCTCTTTTATTCTTTAGTTAATTTATTGCATTGTACATCTCTGTGAGTTATGTTTGATACTTTCTTATATCTAATAAAATTCATACTTTCTGTATTTTTTCTTGTACTTCAGTAAGAATTTTTAAAATTATCATTTTGAACTCTTTACCAGTTAATTTTTTATCTTCATTTCATTTAGGTCTTTTTCTGGGGTTTTATTTTATTTTGATGGAAATATATTATTTTCCTCATTAACTCTGTTTCTATGGATTAGCTAAAAAGTCACTTCTCCCGTGTTGAAAGAATAGTCTCCTGTAGGAATCAAAGCTTATCAATTAACCCCACCCTAATTTTTGGTTGCCTCTCAAATTTTTGTGATTATTCAACCACACTTCTTTGTTCTTAGTTGCTCTCAGGAGATAATAGTTTGCCAAAACTTGTCAGTGTCCCAAATGGGATGATATCTGTCAGAAGTAGATTCAAGTTAATTGAAAGCCAGAATATCAGGAAGAAGCTTTTAAAGTATACACCAGTATACTTTTACCTTTCAGTGAAAGGCTGAAAGATGGGCATTTTTGCTTGCTCCTTTTTCTCTGAGCCCCAAAAGAATGTTCTCTTTAATATATTTTCCTTGTTTTCTATCATCCTGCTGAACAAATGAACATAAGCCATGTTTTCAACTAACTTGACTGACCACCAGAACCAGGATATCAAGTGATGTGTTCTCTAGGTAGCAGTGGGAAACACTGCAGTACCATCAATGTGAACAATACACCAATGACATGAGTCAGGGGAGAGAACATATGCAAAGATGGCACCTGATGATATCCAAGATCTGTATAGAGGATCCCAGTTGTGCCCGATGTGTTTGTTTAATTAGAGTCTTTTCTCTCATGCCACAGCTTTGAAGATTTACAAATAAGTCTCAGTTGTGAAAGCAGTGAATATTTCAGTTTTCTGCCTCTGCACTGTTTCCTGGAGATTAGAGGTTAAGAACTATTTCTCTATTTGTTACAGTCTTGTAGGACACATGAATGTAAACTCCACTGGCCAAAAGAGCAAGATCACCAAAGGGTACATCTCTTGGGTGGCAACCACAAAACATAGAGCCCTAGACTTGTGCATACTGTCCTTTCTGGGAGACATCAGTGACAAAGTGAAGCAGAGAAAGAAGTAAAACAAAATGGCACCTGCTTGAACGCCTAATCTCTGGAGAGGATTATAGTTGGATCTTAGTTGTGGGTTAAGTTAGAATTCTGCTCTCAGGCTTTAACATTTGAGATAAGCAAATAGGTAACTTTCAGGAAAAACTGAAAGATACTTCCTCTAAACTGTGCCTTTGGGGGATAGCTACAGTGAGTCCATATGAGCCCATTAACTTCTTAGTTTACTACAGTTTTTTGGGCTTTGGGGTTGAAAGTCCCATTGGTTTTCAGAGTAAGTTGCTTTGGGGATCATTCTGAAAGTTGTTTAATTTGGGATGCCAAATGTAGAGCCCAAGCTTTGTGATCCTCAGGAAAATCTGTAATTTCAAAAGCAGAAGAGTCTGCTTTTGTGCTGCTTGTTACTACTAGAACCAATAAGTAGAAACAAGGATTGAATCTTTATGGGTGCTTTATTTGGATGCTAGTGATCTGAGAAGGCACCCTAAAAACCATCTTGGGAAAACCTCATTTCCTGGCACACCCAAAGGGGCAACAGTAAGGTTCTGCTGGCACATTACCTCCAAGAGGAGAGGCCAGTTGTTTCCCAAAATTTTGTAAGAATATGGGCTACAAAAATAATACAAATTTAATTACCTTTGAAAAAACAAACAAACATCTTAATATCTCATTGCAAACCAACCTTTTTATAAGGAGAAGAAAAGGGTAGGTAAGGGATTTGGGTAAAGGTTTATTCAGATAAGAGTTTCAGTCTGGTAACCATTTTGCTAGTATTTGTCTTTTGATCAATAATTCTTTATATGCCTCACAATGTTTCCTACTTGAAACACAATGGTTCAGACACTATATAGATTGCCTGTAGATCCCCTGGGGCACAAAAGTTGAATTTCTTGTTGACATCCTAGAGTTTAACAAGGTATACATTCCAGTTCCTGGAATAACAGCTTGTCACATTCACTAATTACTTAAGTCTCTCACCTATAACTATGTATAGATTAAGTCTATAACACTTGAGTTCCCCTATCAATTTGTGTATTTGCTTATAGTTGTGCGTTACTGTGATAAGAGTAAAGTTTATGGCAAAATTGTGTCTCAGGCTTTCATTTCCAAATCCATTAAAAAAAAATTTATTGTTGTATTACATCCATCCCCTTTTTACTCAACTCTATCCCCTTCCCCACCCATCCACTCCCCCACAAAGTCAATCCCACTTGTCCATGTCCAGGGTTCTTCCATAATAGTTCCTTGACTAAACTGTGCCCATTTTTGCCTCCACCTCCCCTCTCCCCCTTCCCCTGTGCCCACAGAAGGTCTATTAATTGTATTCATGTATCTGGTTCTATTTTGCTTGTTTATTTGTTTTGTTCATCATGGTCCTGTTATGGGTGAGATCATATGGTATTTGTCTTTCACTGACTGGCTTATTTTACTAAGCATAATACTTTCCAGTTCCATCCATGTTATTGCAAAGGGTAGGAGTTCCTTCTTTCTTTCTGCTGTGTAGTATTCCATTGTGTAAATGTACCAAATTTTTTTGATCCAATCATCCACTGGATGATGGGCACTTAGGATGTTTCCAGCACTTGACTATTGTAAATAGTGCTGCTGTGAACATAGGGGTACATAGGTTCTTATGAATTGGTGTTTCAGGATTCTTCAGTTATAGTCCTAGTAGTAAAATTGCTGGATCAAAAGGCAGTTCCATTTTTAGTTTTTTAATGAAACTCCGTACAGTTTTCCATAGTGGCTGCACCAACCCGCATTCCCACCAACAGTGCACCAGGGTTACCTTTGTCCCACATCCTCACGAACACATGTTGTTTGTGGATTTGTTAATGACTGCCATTCTGACAGGTGTGAGGTGGTATATTATTGTGCTTTTCATTTGCATGTCTCTGATGGCTAGTGATGTTGAGCATTCTTTCATATACCTTTGGGCACTTTGTATGTCTTCCTCAGTGAATTGTCCGTTCAGGTATTTTACCTATTTTTTAATTGGGCTGTCTGTAACCCTGGTGTTGAGTTGCGTTACTTCTTTATATATTTTGGATATCAAACCCTTATCTGAGTATTATTGGCAAATGTGTTTTCCCATATAGTTGGTTTCCTTTGAATTTTGCTGATGTTTTCTTTAGCTGAACAGAAATATTTTAGTTTGATATAGTCTCATTAGTTTATTTGTTCTTTGATTTTCTTTGCCCTTGGTGAAGTATCAGTAAACATATTTCTGCGTAGGATATCTAAAATTTTACTGCCTATATTTTTCTCCAGGCACTACTTATGTTTAAGTCCTTTATCCATCTTGAGCTTATTCTGGTGTATGGTGTATGTTGGTGGTCTAATTTTATCGTTTTGCATGTTGCTGTCCAGTTCTCCCAACACCACTTGTGGAAGAGACTTTTTTCACTCCATTTTATGTTCCTTCCCCCTTTGTCAAATATTAATTGACCATAGAGTCCTGGGTTTATTGCTGGGTTCTCTATTCTGTTCCATTGATCTATATGTGTATTCCTAGTCCAGTACCAGATAGTTTTGATGACAGTAGCCTTGTAGTATTGTTTTATGTCCAATATTGTGATTCCTCCTACCTTGTTCTTCTTTCTCAAGATTGCTGTGGCTATTTGTGGGCACAAATATAATTGGGCTTCATATACATTTTTGAAATACTTTTTTTTTGTTTCTGTGATGTCATTGGTATTTTAATTGGGATTGTGTTGAATCTATAGATTGCTATGGGTAGTATGGACATTTTAATATTAATTCTTCCCATCCATGAACATGTATATGCTTCCATTTATTTGTATCATCCTTAATTTCTTTCTTCAATGTTCTGTAATTTTCTGAGTACAGGTCTTTTACCTCCTTGGATAAGTTTATTCCTAGGTACTTTAATTTTCTTGTTGCTACAGTAAATGGGATTTGTTTTCTTGGTTCTATTTCTCACATTTCATTATTAGTATACAAAAATGCCTTTGATTTCTGGATATTGACTTCATATCCAGGAATTTTGCTAAATTTGTTTATTGGGTTGAGTAAGTTTTTGGTGGAGCCTATCACTTTTTTTATGTACACTATCATATCTACTGCAATGAATGACAGTTTGACTTCCTCCTTTATAATTTGGATATATTTGATTTATTTTTCTTCTCTTATAGCTATAGCTAGGACTTCTAAGACCATATTGAACAGAAGTGGAGAACGTGGACAGCCTTGTCTTGTTCCTGATCTTAGGGGGAACGCTTTTAGTTTTTGCCAGTTAAGTACGATGTTGGCTTCAGGTTTCTCATATATAGCTTTTATGATGTTGAGGTATGCTCCCTCTATTTCCATTTGCTGTGTGTTTTGATCATAAATGGTTGCTGTAATTTATCAAATGCTTTTTCAGCATCTATTGATATGGATTTATGGTTTCGTCTTTCATTTTGTTGATGTGGTGTATTACATTTATTGATTTGCGAATGTTGTACCATCCTTGCATTCCCTGGAATGAAACCCACTTGATCATGGTGTATGATCTATGTAATGTACTGCTGAATCCAGTTGGCCAATATGTTGTTGAGAATCCTAGGACCTATGTTCATCAGAGATATCTGCCTATAGTTTTCTTTCTTAGTTGTGTCTTGACCTGGTTTTGGGATTAGAATAATATTGGCCTCATAGAAAGAGTTGGGAAGTCTTCCCTCTTCTTGGACTTTTTGGAATAGGTTTAGAAGGATAGGAGTTATTTCTTTTCTAAATATTTTGTAGAATTCACCTGTGTATCCATCTGGTCTGGGGCTCTTGTGCTTTGGGAGATTTTTTATTACCTCTTCAATTTCACTAGTAGTTATTGGTCTATACAGGCTTTCTGCTTCTTCTGGATTCAGTTTTTGTAGGTTATACATTTCCAGAAATGTGTCCACTTCACCCAGGTTGTCATATTTCTTGTCATATAGTTGTTTGTAGTAATTTCTTACAATCCTTTGTGTTTCTGAAGTGTTAGTTGTGAGTTCTTCTCTGTTGTTTCTGATTCTGTTTATTTGGGTTCGCTCTTTTCCTTGATTAGTCTGGTTAAAGGCTTGTCAATACTGTTTATTTTTTCAAAGGACTGGCTCTTGGAGTTATTGATTCTCCAAATTGTAGTTTGAGTCTCTAAGTTATTTAATTCTTCTCTTATCTTGATGATTTCCTTCCTTCTACTTGCTCTGGGCTTTGTTGTTGCTTTTCTAGTTCTTGCAGCTTTATGGTTAGGTTGTTTGTATAAGCTTCTTTTGATCCTTTTAGGTAGGCCTGTATTGCTATGAATTTCCCTCTGAGGACTGCCTTTCCTGTATCCCATAGGATTTGGACTGATGTGTATTCATTGTCATTTGTTTCTAGAAACTTTTTCATTTTATCTTTGATCTAATTGTTTACACATTCATTACTTAAAAGCATGTTATTCAGTCTCCATGAATTAGAGTGTTTTTGTTTTTATCCCTTGAGAATAGTTTCTAGTTTCAATCCATTGTGATCATACCAAGAAAATGCTTGGTATTATTTCAGTTTTCCTGTATTTGTGGAGGCTTTCCTTGTGACCTACCATGATATCTATCTTAGAGAATGTTCCATGTGCATTTGAAAAGAATGCGTATTTTTCTTCTTTGTGGTGAATGGTTCTGTATATATCAGTTAGGTCCATTTCCTGTAGGGTGTTGTTCAGTGCCACAACATCTTTAGTGATTTTTTGTTTTAGAGCATCTGTTCATTATTGATAATGGGGTATTAAAATCCTCTACTACTAGTGTGTTTCTGTCTATACCCTTATTGAAGTCCTCCAAAATGTTCCTTATATATTTTGGTGCTTCTACATTGGGTGCATATATGTTTACCAGAGTTATTTCTTCTTGATGGATTGTTCCCTTTAGTATTATGAAATGTCCTTCTTTATCCCTATTTATGGCCTTCATCATAAAATCGATTTTGTCTGAAGTGAATATTGCTACTCCAGCCTTTTTTCATGTCCATTTGGTTGATATATATTTTCCATTCCTTAACTTTCAATCTGTGCTTATCTTTTGTTCTGAGGTGGTTCTCTTGAAGACAGCATATATGTGGGTCATGTTTTCTTATTTATTTAGCTACCCTATATCTTTTGATTGGTGCATTTAGTCCATTTACTTTTAAGGTTATTATTGATTGATACTTATTTATTGCCATTTTCCACCTTTGGACCTGCATTCCTCTCTGTCTCTTTGTTTCTTCAGTTTTTTTTGTTTTTGTTTTTTTTTTTTTTTTTTAAAGCAGACCCTTTAGCATTTCTTTCAATGCTGTTTTGGTAGAGATGTATTCTTTTAGTCTTCTTTGGCTGGACAACTCCTTATTTCTCCTTCCATTTTGAATGAGAGCCTTGCTGGGTAGAGTATTCTTGGTACAGGCCTTTTTTTCCCATTACTTGGAATATATTTTGTCATTCCCTTCTGGCTGTATTGTTTACGTTGAATATCATTTGATAACCTTATTGGAGTCTCCTTATATGTTATTTGCTGTTTCTTTCTTGATCCTTTTAGGAGTCTCTCTTTGTGTTTGAAATTTGTCATTTTAATTATAATTTGTCTTGAAGTGGGTCTTTTGGATTCATCTTCTTTGGGACCTTGTGTGCTTCCTGAATCTGAGTAACATTTTTACTCATCATATTAGGGAAATTTTCTATCATTACTTTTTTGAACAAGTTTTCCATTTCTTGTTTCTCTTCTCCTTCTGGTATCCCTCTGATATGGATGTTATTACATTTGATGTTGTCCTACAGCTCTCTTAAAACCTCTTCATTCTTGTTCAGCCTTTTATCATTGTCTTGCACTGTCTTGGAATATTTTTCTATGTTGTGCTCCATCTTGCTGATCTGATCCTCTGCTTCCTCTAGCCTACTGTTGATTCCTTCTACTTTATTCTTCAATTCAGAAATGGTATTCTTCATTTCTTCTGGGCTTTTACTGTTAGTTTCTAAGTCTTTCTTAATGCTGTTGTAGCTCTCAGTAAGTTCCTAGTAACTTCCCTGGAGTTTTATGTACTTCCCCTGGAGTTGTTTATAGTTTTCTTTGAGCTGGTTGAGCTCATTAAGCTTCTCTATCATCATTATTTTGAATTCCATATCTTATAGTTTGTTTGCCTCTTTTCCATTTAGTGATCTTTCAGGGGATTCCTCCTTTCTGTTTGGTGATAGACTGATTCTTCCCCGCACCCCCCCCCCCCATTTTGGGTGTCTGTTGTTGCTTGTTTTTTTTCCCTTGGATTAATCTGCTTTGATTCCTTGCCTTCATGGAACACTCTTCTGGGTTAGGATATTTGTGGAGTTCAGTGTTGCAATCCCCTAATTTTCTCCACTTGTTTCTCTTGGGATGGCCTTTGTGTCATTAACTCAGGCTGTATGGTTGTGTTTTGGATTGGTTGTATGCGTTGCTCATTTCTCTCCAGTTGGCTGATTGAGAGACACTCTTTTATTCCATCACATATACTGTTATTGAGCTGTTCCTAAATCAGAATCACTAGTCCAGGCAAAATAACCACATCTTCAGATATATCTTTCTCCTTTAATCCCTCTTTCAACTGACTGTGAACCTAGCTATATACCCATACCCTGCAAGGTGACCCCCACTTTTAATCATATCCTCAGCTGCAACTGAGCCAGTCTTAATAGGGATGCAGATATGATAATACTATTATACGAGGGGAAAATGTTTAATTTGACTGAAGTTTAGATAATTTTAGAGCTTGCAAAGAAGTAGCAAAAAGAGTGGGGATACTAGAGAGAAAGCCACCTTATCTCTTATATAGAAATGGGGATGAGGAAAATCAGAATGGCTCAAGTGGGGGTGAACAGTATAAGCCTATATATATAGTTGCTGCATCTACATTTCTGTCCACCTTCAATGAACCATGATTGGTTCAGGTGGAGCCAGGACCCATGTGCTTTTAGTAGAAAAGAAGAATATGTAGTCCCTAGTAGTACATCCACTAAAAAGAAAAAGAAAGAGAGAGAAAGGAAGGAAGGAAGCAAGGAAGGAAGGAAGGAAGGAAGGAAGGAAGGTAGGAAGGAAGGAAGATAGAAAGAAAGAAAGAAGAAAGAATTGGTTTCAGCAGCTAGGGAGGGGAGGAATACTGAGATTGAGGACTGGGAATGAGTTGTAGCAGGAGAGTGAGTAGACTTGAAAACAAGTGTAGGAGGAGGGTCTTGGGTAGTTAGGTGGATTGAGATAAGGAAGGAGTAAAAATACAGGAATTGGAATACACTGTGATGTAAACAGTATTTACTTAAAATGCACTCATTGTGAGGGTTGGAAGTAGCTTTTGAAAAGGATATGTTAGGGATTAATAGTTTATGTAGCTCTCTGTGTAACTCAAGTGTTTGAGATTAGCAGTAATCCATTTCCTGAGTCTGCCTCTTTTTCTTGATCAAGTCTCTGCAGTCTACAGTCTAGCAGCGTGGTTTTGGAGTGGCAGAGCCTATGGCTGTCATAGTCAGGGCTGATTCTGAGTGCCAGCCCCCAGGTACGCTGAGCCTCCAGTAACCTAGCTGGGTTCATGCAATGCCAATGTTTTAGGGACCTCCCTTCTCTCACTGGTTCTGTGTGTAGACCTGCATGGTGCCCATGTGGTATAGATGGCTAATTCTCCCCCTCCAGCTCCTTAAGGAGGTTTCTGCCTTAGATGGGTACCTGACTACAACAGGGTGGGGGGAGAGGGGCATTGGACTGCAACTTCTTTTGCTCCTATAATCGATAGCCCTCCCCCTCCAGCTCTTCAAGGAGGTAGCCCCTGTCCACAAAGAGCGTCTGGCTCCTCAGGGTGCCTGCAGGTCATTTGCCAGAGATGCCTAGTGCTCCTAGGCATCCAGCTGTTTAAGGAGGTTTTTGCACCTGCCTCTGTGATGTGTGCCTGGCTCCCTGGGGGGCCTGCAGGGCAGTCTGCTGGTGAAGGCTATCCCTCCCCCTCCAGCTATTGGAGGAGGTTTTTTCACCTGCAGTGGGTATGCCACTTGCACCAGCAGCAAATTCCTAGTGCAGTTTCAAGTTTTCTTGGGAGCCTGTGCTCTGGTGTGGGTGTGTGGGGTTGGGCCTCCCTTCTCGCTTTGGCTCTGAGCTGCCCTCTCCCCAGGTGGTACATGGGCACAATTTTTGGCCCTCTAGCTGTTCTGGCTGATGCACTTCCCTGCTCTCCCACTCCTGCTTCCCTTGGGTCTCTTCTCCTGGCCCTGGGAGGTGCTTCCTCTCTTTCAGCCTCTGGAGTGTGGCTCTCACACAGTCCCTCCCCTGCAGGAGTTCAATTTCTCATTCTCTCTGGAGTTTGCACTCACTGTCCACACTTCACTGCTCAGATTTCTAGTCACCAGGGAGCCTGAAGCTGTCTCCAGTCAGAGTCTCACCCTCTAGGCACAGCTGCCACTGCCCAGAGCTGACCTTGGCCCACCAGCAGGTGGGCTCAGAACTATCTCACCTGCTCTCTTGTAGTTCTCTGCAACTGCTGGGCTGTGCACCCCTGAGTCCAGATGCTTACTGCTCCAATTTGCAGGGACCTGGAGATGTCTTTTGCTCCCTACCCTATCTTTCAGCTGCTCTGGCGCTCGAAAATGCCTTCAGCATTGCCCTCTACTGTCACCATCTTTCTAGTTCTCTACTCTGTTGCTATCTTTTTCCCTATCCTCACTTTGATAAACTATCTTTAATTTATTTCTGGCTTTTTTATAGTTTCAGTTTTCTTTTACCATTCTTTACTCTGACCTTCATTAATTGGTATTTTTCTGTGGTGGTATGCTCTGAATCCCTTGTGTTTATCTTTTATAAATCTACTATAGAGTTTTGTTTTTAATTACCATGAGGTTTACCTAAACCCTCTTATAAATAAAATAGTACATATTATGTTATGAAAAAGTTAAGTTTGATCACATACTTAAGTTTTACTTTTTAATCTCTTTTTTGTTTCTAATGTCATCATTTATATTTTATATATTAATAAAATGTAGTCAAAATAGTAATTATTATTGATCTTTTTCTTCAACCATTATGTTACAGTTAATTGGTGAATTAGTTTTTAAAATCTGACACTTAACTATGTGTTATATATTTTCACATTAATAATTAGTGATTTTTTATTTTTGCTTGAAGAATTCTTTTCTGCATTTTTTTGTAAGGCAGGTCTAGTGATGATGAACTGCTTCAGCTTTTGTATGTCTGTATTTCTTCACCATTTCTGAAGAATATCTTTAACAGGTAGAATAATTTTGACTGGCAATTTTACTTTAGCATTTTGAATTTATTATCCTGCTATTGCCTGACTTGTACAGTTTCTGCTGAGAAATTTGCTGATATCCTATGCTGTTACTTTGTAGGTTATATATATATTTTTCCTTCCTATATTGAGAAGTTTCTCTTTGATTTTAGAAAGTTTTTTTAAAATATATGTCTTTAAGAACATTATTTTAAACTGAAATAATGGTGTGATCCATTACCATTGTGAACTTGATTGTCCAAGACTCTTTCCAAGTTTGGGAAATCCTCATCTAGATTACTTTTTACTAAATATATTGGGATAATATTGATTAATATATGTTTATATATATATATATATCTTTAATTTATATATATATATATTTTTTCAAGTGTACAATTCTATAATGCATTATTTGTATGTTATGCTATGTGCTCACCATACTAGTATTCATTTGTTACTATAAACTTGACCCCCTTTACTTACTTCTTTCTCCCCTAACACTCCTTTTCCTTCTGTCTATACCTATGAGTTTTTGTTTGTTCATTTTAGTTGTTCATTTGTTTCCTTCTGTTTTATAGTTCATATTTGAGTGAAATCATATGATTCTTGTCATTTTTTCCATCTGACTTATTTTTCTCAGCATGATATTCTTAGCATCTATTTTGTTGCAGATGGCAGTATTTCATCCTTTCTTATCACTATTTCAGAGTATATGTGTACCATATCCTCTTTATCTAATTTTTCACTAAAAGATACTTTGGTTTTTTTCCCCACATCTTATGCTGTTTTCCACATATTGCCTACTGTGTATAATGCTGCAATACACAAAAGAGACATATATCTTTAAGAATAAATTTTTTTAAATTTTGAAGGTAGATAATCCAGAAAAAGGATTGCATGGTTATCTGGTATCCCTAGTATGTATGTATGTATGTATATATATACACGTATTTGAAACCTCCATAATGGTCTTCATAGTGGCTGTACCAATTCATTTCCTTACAAGCAGCGCATGAGGGTTTCTTTTTCTCTCCATCTTCTCTAACAGTTGTCATTTACAATTATTCTTATAGGTTTGAGTTGATATATCTTTGTTATTTCATTTCTTTTATATGAAGTAAATTTGAGCATCTTTTCATATATCTGTTGGCAATTTGAATGTCTTCTTTTCAAAAATTATCACTGCGTACTTTTAATAGAATATTTTTGATGTTGTTGTGCTGTATGGGTTTTAAAGTATATATTTGAATAATAGCATTTTACCTGAGGTTTTGTTTGCAAAATCTCTTCTTCCTTTCTTCTCCTGGAACAGCAGTAATTTTGATATGTACTCATATGATGTCACCTTATAGATCATGTGGGCTTTTGTTCCTTTTTTAAAATTCTTTTTTCTTTGGCCTCCTCTGACTCTGTTATTTCAAAGTTTTTATCTTCTAGATCATTGACTTTATATTCTTTTTTGTGTATCTGATATGATGTTTTCTTTTACAGTTTCATTGAATTTATTGAATTCTTCAACTATAGAATTTCTATTTTTTATTTCTCTTTATTAAATACCTTATTTTATTTATGTATTATTTTCCTGATTTATTTGAATTGTTTTTCTTCTGTTTTCTTGTAGCTCATTGAGTTTCTTCAAAACAGCTATTTTGAAATCTTTATCCATTAAATTACACAATTTCATGTTTTGAAGTTTGGTTACAGGATTATTTTTATCCTTCTGTGATTACATATTTGCTTGACTCTTGTTTTGCTGTTTTACATTTAAAGTAATAGTCATTTCCTGCAATTCTTAGTAGTTGCCTTCACATAGGAGATACTTTTTGTTGGTCCTGTATACTTATATCTGGCACTTTCTCTGGCTTTGTATGAATATTCTTACTTCACACTTCTATCTCCTTTCTGTAGCATAATTCTTAAGCTTATATGCCTTATCTTAATCATACAGTTTTCCAGATCATCTGTTTGAAATCTCTTTTTTATTTTTCTGATGTTGGCTTATCTCTTTCTTGTAGAACCTGTGCCATTTTCTTAGTGTACTTCCTATTTACAGGAACTCATTCATGCTCTCTGTGATGAGCACACACAAATACAGCCATAGAAAGGAAATGGCTGTGAGTTTTACATTCAGGGTGTTTGGGGGTGCCTACAGATCAGGTGTACAAATCTTCAAGTGAGGATTTCCCAGCAGTTTATGAGTAGACTTCTAGCTTAAGACCTGAATGAATTCAGCAGGATGCATGTTTATTTAATGTCTTATGGTATTCTAAACTGCCTATTTTCTAATCTCTTCCCTCTCTCAAGTTATGGAGGTCTCACCTCAATATTATGGGTGATGAAAAAGGAAAAAAGAACTACCTTTAGCTGAATCCTATATACCTGTGGAAGTCTGGAACTCACTCACCACTCTCCCTTTCCATAATGGGACAAGTTACTACTGGCTAGTTTAGTCCACATGGTGCATTTTTTGGGGAGAAAGGTAGTCCTACTAAAGTTTGTGTTATCCTCTTTAATTTTTCCAAAATATTTTCTTTTTAATTTCAAAAGAGTTTGGGAATGTCTCCTCAATAAATGTGGACTTTGACAGACTTTTTTGACTGTCAGTGTCTCAAGTTAATGCTCTTCAAGTATTTTCCAAATGCAACCAAGAGAGAATAAAGCTAGTTCATAGGTTCTTTCTGGTTCTACCACCTATACCAATGTCTGTCTGCCTATTATCTAATACGTAGGTGTATACAACTGCTCTTAGGTTCCTTGACATATGGTACTGGATACCTAAGTCCCCACAGGGGCACTTTTGTTCATAGAGCTATGAGCTGTGCTGAAGTTCATTTGTCTACATGGGAGACAATAAAGGAGGGACATCTTATACCATTATGATGTTAACATCATTCCAGGAATCTATTTTCAAAGATTAACTCTTGATTCTCAGAGACTAAATATGCAAATAAACAATAAATAGACCATGTATAAAAATAGAACTCCAACCCATAATGTATAGTAGCCAGTTCAAAAAGCCAACACATTGCCTATAATAACCTGTTCAGGATGCCAGCCTACTATCGTAAGTCAGACTGGTGGAAATCATAACTGTCTCTAGTAACAATCCAGAAATTTAAACAATAACTCCTGCAATAATTGTCTCACAACTTCCATAACTTAGTTAATAACTGACAGCTTTTATAATATATGTCTCCATTTCCACCTTAGGACCACCAATGGGAAATACACACCCCCTAGTAAAACATGTAATCAAATAGAATGCCTCATTAATAGGTAGCTTTTCTACTGTTTCCCTATGCCAACAGCCTCCCATTAGGCCCTACCTAAAGACTTTTCCTACACATCTGCCTTCTTTTGAGTGTCTTCCAGGACAAAAGTGATAGTGGCTGACTTTTTTCTAGAAAGTTGTGAATAGCCTTTGCTAGTTATCAGTTGACTGCCTTTATATATTTTCACAATTTATTTTTTAGATAAAAGGACCATATATGTATAAATATGTAGGAATGACAATTTTTGACACATGTGCCCATCTATATAAAAATGATAATAAAAATAACACATTTGAATTCTAGAAATGCCCACCAATTATCTCTAGGACATCTGTTTATTTGCAGAACTCAAAGTGATTGCATTGCTAAATAGGGACATGGTTCTATGTTTTCAGAGATGTAAAAGATGTGGTTTGTATTACAGGAGTGAGGCTCTGGGTGCATGTCCCATTCCAGCAGAAGTTTTATAGCTTTTATTTCATAATATACATGTCATTCACTTATTGCCATTTTTTCCTTCAAGAATTTATTAAATAGTTATGAGGAAGTGGGAACTCATAGTGGGAGTCAAAGGGGAAAATGGGGACATCTGCAATAGTGTCAACAATAAAGATAAAAACAAATAAAAAATAAAATGTACATAAAATAATAATATGTTTAAAATTCTGTATTAAAACTTTTATTTTGATGTGATGAGAGCATGTCAATAATTAAACCATTGAGATCATGGAAACCAATTTCAACTGCTTTGATATATAGCTCTAACTCCAAGATTAGAGAGAGTTTAGAATTAAAATCAAGAGTCTAGAATTTCAATCATACTATTCAATTAGCTTTTTGAACTTAATTTTTTTTTTTTTTTTGCTTTTTGCTTTTTGCTTACACATTTCTTCCAAATTATAACCCAAATGTAATTCTTGGAGAGCTATCTGTATATAACCAAAGGCTTCTCCAAGTTCAGCATTTACTCTAAATACAAAGAAATCTTATACTGTGCCACAAAGGTAAGACAGTGAAGGGAATTAGATGCATTCTTTAAAAGATTAGAATAGGCCCTGGCTGGTAGCACAGTGGTTAAGGCGCCGGCCTGCGAACCCAAATGTCGCAGGTTCGATTCCCCAGCCAGGGCACATAACCAGGTTGCAAACCAGGTCTCCAGTCAGGTCTGTGGCTGGAGGCAGGTGAAATGCAACCATACATTGATGTCTCTTTCCCTCTCTGCCTCTCTCCCTTCCCCTCTTTCTAAAAATAATGAAATAAAAAAAAAAAAAATTAAAAAAAAAAAAAAGATTAGAATAGAACTCTGATTTGGAGATATACACTTCAGACTCACAAGCCTATCAATAGTACTTACAAAAATAATTACTATTAAGTTGCTGTTTGAGAAAAAAATCTTAGGTCATGTGGCATCTAGTGGAGGTAATTATTTTTGAAAAAATCAAGAATCCTGAAATGAAGATAATTTAAAGACTGAAACAGACACCAGGCCTTACTCTATGACAAAATCAGAAAAAGGTTACAGATAAATAGTTTAGGCAACTAAAATGAACTCCACACAAGACAAAGAAGCCCTTAGAGACCAGAGTAAAAAGCAACCTTTTAATAGGAAAGAATGTTACAGATGCCTGAGAAAAGAAAATTTTGGGTCTGAAGTACTTACTTTTTGGAATAAGTTAAAAAGAGGATTATGAATAATCTATATTCCCCTTTTAGAAACAAATTTTGCCCAGTTGCAGCAAGTAGATTAAATACAATCTTGTTAAGTAACTCCAGAAAGAATGAAATTATTATTTTTTTAATTTAAAATTTTTTTAAATTTTTAAAAAGATTTTTGTTATTTTTTATAGAGAGGGGAGGGGAGAGAGGCAGAAAGGGAGAGAGGCATCAGTGTATGGTTGCCTTTCACCTGCCTCCAGCTAAGGATCTGGCTGGAGATCTGGCTTGCAACCTGATTATGTTGCCCTGGCTGGGAATCGAACCAGCAACCTCTGGATTCACAGGCCGGCACCTTATCCATTGTGCCACCAGCCAGGGCAGTATCTTACGGTTTTTAAATGAGTTACGTATACTGGAAAGACCAAAGGCTGAGAAGTTAGACTTCATTTGCTCAGTCCAAGACTAGATATTTAATGCCACATTACTTAAGTTCTCTGCACCTCAATTTTGTCATTAGCAAAGGAAAGGAAAGGTCTTCCAAAGTAGACAAGGAGTTAGTAACAACGCAGATAAACCACTGGCACAATTAGTAGCACACAGGAGTCTTCAGTTAAGACTATACACATTGATTGTTATTACAATGATGCCATAGGACTGATTAAAAGGTCTAGATTCTCTTATTTATTGAACTTCATGGGGGACATTCAAGAACTGTTAACAGTTTTAAAATTTTCAATCTTTATGAACTTTCTTTAGGTTTCTGAAGTGGGATACTTCAACAATAAAAGTTCACTCATGTAATATAAATAGTTTCAATAATTTAAAAAAAGATATATATGTGTACCCTATGAATTGTATTCTCTTAGTGTACTAACAATTATTAGAAAAATTAACATACAATTATTTTTACATTCACATTCAGGCTGCATTTGGCAGAATAGAGCAAGAATGGGAATTCAGTTTTGGCTCTTAACTGTGATTTTTATTGATAATGTATAGAAAGCGAACCTACAGGTTTGTGTGTGTGCCTGTGTGTGGGTGTGTGCATTAGATAAACATTTTATTTATTAGATAGAAATTCAAACTGAGTAGTACAGTGGCTGAAAACTTAAAACTTGTTGGCTCACATAGTCTGTAAATTTGTACCAATTTTGTTCCAGGCCTGTATGGAGAGTTGGAGTTTGAAGATTAGATAAATGCAGTTCTACCCTCAGGAAACATCTGATATACTTGTTTATTGAGACTGAATTGCTAGTACATAGGTACAGATCAAGATATTTTTAAAAACCACTATTTTATATTTAGTGTTGGGCAAACAATGAAGCTACTTAGAGATGGTTTACTTTATACTTAGCTGTGTTCTTTTAGCTTCTTATGTGCCTGTCCACCTAAGTTCAGTGCATTCTTTGATGAATGAGTTCTATTATAAATAACCTATGGTAGTTGTGGTAAAAATAATACTGCTTATGGTGGGTACAGTAGGCATATTTGTAAGCACCTTAAATGAATTGACTATTGATTCTCCTAAGAACTCATGAGGTATGTAATATAATTAATCCCATTTTACTGATGAAACATGAAGTCCCAAGGTCACACACCTAGTTAATATTAGAGTTGAGATTTAAAGCTCACCAGATTGGCCTCAAAACTCATACTAAACCAGGGTTACTCAAAGTGGAATTCTTAGATCAGTATTTTAAAGTCATGAGGGAATATGACAGATATGTAAACTTATGAGCCCCAATCCACCCTACAGAGCAAACATCATCACTGGGAATTGGTGTTCAGAAAAGGGAAATTCAACAAGTTTACCATATCAAAGCCCAGACATATCAAAGCTCCAGAGTCAATGTCCTTAGCCACCACATAGCCCTGTGCATCAGTCTCTGAGTCAGCTCTGAATATTGTTTTTTGTGACTCTGTCTTTGCTCCCCCAAGTATGGGTGCAAATAGCAGGATCATTGGCTTTAAGCAGGATCATAGGGCAAGATCTGGCAAGGTGAATCTAATCTGATTATCTTTCTATCATATATAGTAAAATATAATTGCATGATTAACAATGTTATAGACTGTAATCATGCAGTACTGCTTATTTGCAATTTAGCTTAGGAGGGGGAACATAGGTGAAATACATTCTCTACACCATTTTAAAACCTTTTAGGGGCTACTTTTCATATTTTGTCCCATTTAAATAATAACTTTTCTGAAAGACTAACAGTTGCCTTCATGTAACATCACATTTCTGTAGATTCACTTTTGTGTATGTTGCTTCCTGTACTAGGTAGTAACTCTCTTGAGGTATCTTTAAGAATTAGAATAGTACTTTCCAAGTGCTTGCAGGAGTAGATATAAATAATAAATTAAAAAATGAATTGCTTAATAAGCAATATTTTAAAAAACACGTCTCTGCGTTCATGATGATAAAGTGAATGAATTAGGCAGAAGGACGCTGACTATAGCCATTAAATGGTAGTAAAGTAGAAAGTCTGCGGGCAATGGAACTTTTTCTTTCTTAGACATGAAAAGAGCCTATTAAATATGACAAAGTAATTTTCAAATCCATTTATAAAACTCTTAAGAGGGTGAAGTTACAGCTCATCTATTTTAATTTCCAATATGAGTCATGTCTTCTCAACAGGTGTCTAATAACTCAACACGTGATGGTAGCAATTTTTATCCTCATTATGGTAGAAATATTACTGCCAAACCCCAAATTTTTGTAAAATTCTCAGCTGAGTAGAATATTGGCAGAGAATTTCTCTGGCAATATTTTATGACTTATTATTTAACTGAGAATTGCTAAAATATTTAGAGTTTATTACTTTATGGTATTTTAAGACTTCATTACTCTTATCATAACTAAGGTTTAAAATAATGCTGATACTACTGAAGAAATATGTTACATCTTAATATTTATTATAGAAGTTGCTAAACTGTTTATTTGGAACTAGAATTATTAGGTGTCAAAAGTGGAAGAATTCATGGGAATGAGCTAGACTAATTCTATTATATGTATTTTAAATGAGACAACCCAGATTAAAGAGCTAGTGGACTAGTCCAATGTCACCTAGTCAGCTTTGGCTAATTATGTATTTATTGTTTTATCTGACACTTACAGTGTGCCACAAAGGTAAGAGAGTGAAGGGAATTAAGATGCATTCTTTAAAAGAAGATCAGAATGAACTCTGATTTGGAGATACACACTTTTGACTCACTAGCATATCAATAGTACTTACAAAAATAATACTATCAAGTTACTGTTTAAAAAAAATCTATTATGGACTTGAACCATGAGCAAATTTAAAGCCTTAAGTGAACTATTCACAAAATTGAAAATCCGTTCATTTAAATAGCTCTACTATATATTCTTCAATATCATACAAAATATCCAAAAGAGTAGAACCAGTCCTTAAGAATCTATAGCAACAGGATCACATGCCTAGGAAACTGTGAGGGCAGAATTCAATTCACAATCATAGATGAGTGCATGAGACATGCAATGAGTGAGATGATTGATGGTATGGTTTACTGGATCACTGCTCCACTGAAAAAGCTCTAATTATGAGAGTCTGGAACCTCTTTTTCTTCCATCAGAGGCAGAAGTGCTGGCAACATTGATTTGAATTGACTCACAAGGAAGGGCGAGTGTAAAATGAGAAAATAATAAAGGACAGTGTCTTAAATCTTGCCAACATTTAAATAGAAAAAAAAACTTCAAATAAATATGTTTTTTTGTGAAGTAGAATTTAGAAGATGGTGGCAAGGTAGCTGGTGGCACTGAGTGCTTCCTCTGTTTTCTGAGCTGCTGGAGGATCCAGCACAGAATGCAGATAAGTGAAAGTTGTAGGGAGGGGGTGTGGAAAGCCACTGGAGTTTTGGAGTGACTGACCCAGAGGTTGCAGAGCTGGATAGTTGTTGCAACTGACATGAGAGAGCAAGCAGGCTGCTCGACCCCTTGTGGGCCACAGAGGCTCAGGAGCTCACAGATTCTGAATGGAAGTCACAAAGGTGGCCTGGCCCAGCCCAGCTCTGCTGGGGAACAGCTTTGGGCAGCTTTGGAACAGCTTGTTAACAAGGTGGTGGAGGGCAGGGATCAGGGATATGGCACAAGTGTGGGAAGACTGGAGAATGGCATTCCTTCCACAGTATTTGTTTAAAGAAACCGACAGAATGCAGGGACCAGACTGGTTCTGACTGTGACAAACTGAGTTTTTGTGTCAGACCAGGAGTACAGAACAAAACAGTGACATGCCCACATTCGCTTGAGGACATAGCAGTTCTTCGGAGATGGACCAGCAGTGAGAGAAAAACTTTTTGGAAGGGCATGTAGGGCTGCATTAGCACCCACTTGCCCTGTATCCAGGCTGGGTGGAAAGTTGGTGGAGCTCTGGACAGGACCCAGAGCCAGTTCATCTCCCTAGGTCATAGTAGCCATTAGTCATTTGAAGCAATATGCTTATAAATGATATCAGCCTGATTGGACGTCATAGCCCACAGGAATTGCTCACCCCTGCCTGACTGCAGATTACAGATAGACTTGATCAAAAAGAGAGACAGACACAGGAAATTGATTTCTACCAATCTCAAGCACCTGAATTACACTGAGAGCTTCTACATGAATTATTAATCTCCAACATATCCTTTTCAATAGTCATTTCTAGTCCTCACAATTAGTGCATTTTAAGTAGTGTTTATATTATAGTGTATCCCAAATTCCATATTTTATTTCTCCCTTCTCTCAATTCATTTAACTACCCAATTTCCTCTTCTTACTTTTGTTTTAAAGTCTATTTTCTCTCCTGCTGTGACTCATTCCCATTCCCTGCTCTAAGTATTTCTTCCCTCTCCAGTTTCTCAAGACTATTTTTTATTAGTTACCACACATTTCCTTTTCCTGTTCATAAAATACACTTGTCCTCTATCCACCTTTACCAACCAGTGCTCATTGAGGTCAGATTGGGAGGTAGGTGTGGCATCTCTACGAACTCATTTGTAAATCTTCACTATTCTGGTATTCCAAATCTCAAAGCTTAGCATCTCCTGCTCCTGCTTCAATTGTACCTTCCACCAGCCTTTTCCCTTTTTCACTTCTAATTTGTCTTTCTCTGTTCAAGGCTGGACTTTTTTTTTTTTTTGCAGATAACTGTACTTTATTCATTTTTGTTACTATGTGGTATTCTAGCATATGAATTCACAATAATTTATCTATTCTTCTCCTTTTTTAAAAAAATTTATTGTTGTATTACATCCATCCCCTTTTTGCTCCCCTCTGTCTCCCTCCCCACCCACCCATTCCCCCCAAAGTCAATCCCACCTGTTGTCCACATCCATGGTTCCTTTATACTAGGTTCTTGTCTAAGCTGCTCTCCTTCATTGCCTCTGCCTTCCCCCTCCCCCCAACCCCATTCCCCCTGACCACTGAAGGCCTATTCCTTGTATTCATATACTTGGTTCTGTTTTACCTCATGCTCCCATCCCACCTATAGTAATTAAAGCTCATACCTTGTTGATAGTGCTGTGGTGAAACTTATACTCACTAATTGGGTTCCCATTTTATATTATTTTCTTTATTTATTTTTTTTAATTTTACTGTTGTTGTATTACATCCATCCCTTTTTTTCTCCCCTCTGTCCCCCTCCCCACCCACCCTTTCCCCCCAAAGTCAATCCCACCTGTTGTCCATGTCCATGGTTCCTTTATACTAGGTTCTTGTCTAAGCTGCTCCCCTTCTTTGCCTCTGCCTCCCCCCTCCCCCCAACCCCTTTCCTCCTGACCACTGCAGGCCTATT
>PVIW01011492.1:0-37214 GCA_004026585.1 Noctilio leporinus | reverse complement strand
TTTAATCCATTTACATTTAAGGTGATTATTGATTGATACTTATTCATTGCCATTTTCTCCATTTGCGTCTGTATTCCTCTTTGGCTTTCTCTGTTTCTTCATTTTATTTGTTTACTTCTTTTTATAGCAGACCCTTTAGCATTTCTTGCAATGCTGGTTTGGTAGAGATGTATTCTTTCAGTCTTTTTTTTGTCTGGGAGTAGCTAACTTCTTTAGTGATGAAACTTATAGGCGATAACATGGTTTCTGGTCTTATTTGATTGCAATAGGCTAGAGGACTCACAAGGTACTTGAAAAACATTCATTTAACTTAAGTCTCCCAGTCTCCCAATTACAAATGCTGCAATTCTTCAGTTTGTGGCTGGTTTCCCCAAAGGGTTTAGTGAGTCTGTGGTATCTAAAGAATGGTCAGTCTGACCATGGTCAGAAAGGTGCTATCCTTTCAGGGTCTCCTGCTAAGGTGGGAGGTCATATTTCATTCCCCTCTCCTGGTCAGGGGTGATCACCCAGGTCAAGATTATTTAAGCTTGGTTTGTGGCCTATAAGATGGCTTAATACCAAGGATTTTCCCAAATTGTTCTGAAGGTGATGACACTGAAATAAGCAATTTCTTTATCTTTAAGAGAATTGAGACATAGGGAGAGTTGGTTGGCTGTGGAAGCAGAAGCTGAAAATACAGAGAGGGCAGTCAGTCTGCAGATGCTATGCGGCCTCAAAGCTTCTGTATCTTAGGTGGTTCTGTTGCATCTGTTACATTGTAAAGGGCAGAGACTTACGATTTTGTCAGTGCAAGGTGACCTGTTTCACCATGTTGTGGTGCTGTATTTGGGGGAGGGGTCTTAGAGGAAACAATGCCCCTTACGCATTGAGACCCGCAGTTTCTTCCTCTATCCCAACCCTCAAATGGTTTTCACAGTCAGAAGCAATGTGGCTCTATTTTTCCCCAGTGCTGAAACTGTGTGTTACGCGGTCTGGCCCCAGAAGTGCTTTGCAGGTTTAAATGTATGACTGTGCTTTTTACCATGTCCTCAATCCTCATGCCACTGCTACAGCTGCTGGCTCTGTATTTGTTGGCGCTGCAACCGTGGGCTGTGCAGTCTGGCCTGGGATTGCTTCCCAGGTTTACATGTACGACTGTGCTTTTCGCTGTGACTCCAGCTCTGCTGCTGCTGCTGCTGCTGCTTTCCTGCCCGGCTCTGCCCCTCCTACCCGGCTGGCTGAGTATTTTGTTATTTCTTCATTTGTTGCACATTCATGCAGTTCATTTTTCTGAAATTTCTGTATTTTTATTTAATTTTGAGGTAGATGTAAATTTCTTCTAGTTATAAGGGAGATGCAGCATGCCTATATGCTTCTATCTTCATCAGAAGTCCATACATGTAAGTTCTTCTGCTTCACCCTTCCCTATACTGTTCTTAACATCCTCTATTTTCTTCCTACCAATTATGCTTCTTGATCCCTGCACCATTTCTCCCTTTCTCCCCCTTCCTCCTCCTAGCCAATAACCTCCAAATGATTCTCATACCTATGATTCTGTTTCTGTTCTGATTGTTCACTTAGTTTACTTTTGATTTTATTTTTATTTTGTAGATTCTGTTGTTGGTAGTTGTGAGTTTGTTGTCATTTTAATGTTCATAGTTTTGATCTTCTTTTTCTTAAATAAGTCCCTTTAACATTTTCTATAATAATGGCTTGGTGATGATGAACTCCTTTAGCTTTACCTTGTTTAGGAAGCATTTCATCTGCCCTTCCATTCTAAATAACAGCGTTGCTGGATAGAGTAATGTGGGTTGTAGGTTCTTGCTTTTCATCACTTTGAATACTTTTTGCCAGCCCTCTTTTGCCTGAAAATTTCTTTTGAGAAATAAGCTGATAGTCTTATAGGAACTCCTTTGTAGGTAACTCCTTTTTGCTTTTCTCTTGCTGTTTTAAAGATTCTTTATCTTCAGTTTCTGGCATTTTAATTATGATGTGTCTTGTGTGGTCCTCTTTGGGTCCAACTTGTTTGGGACTCTTTGTGCTTCCGGGACTTGCATATCTATTTCCTTTGCCAAATTAGGAAAGTTTTCTTTCATTATTTTTTCAAATAAGTTTTCAGTTTCTTGCTCTTCCTCTTCTTCTTGCACCCCTGTGATTTGAATGTTGGTACATTTAAAGTTGTCCCAGAGGTTTCTAATCCTCTCTTTGTTTTTTTCAATCCTTATTTTTTCTTTCTGTTCCAGGTGAATGTTTATTTCTTCCTTGTGTTCTAAATTATTGAGTTGAATCCCAGCTTTTCCCCCCATCACTGTTGGTTCCCTGTTTATTTTTCTTTATTTCATGTTGCATAATCTTCACTTCTTCCTGGATTTTGTGGCCATCCTCAATCATTTCTCTGAGCATCCTGATCACCAGTGTTTTGAACTCTGCATCTGATAAGCTGGCTATCTCCATTTCACTTAGTTTTTTTCCTGAGGTTTTTTTCTTTTCTTTCATTTGGGTTATATTTCTTCACCTCCTCAATTTGGCAGCCTCCCTATGTTTATTTATGTGTATTGGGTACAGCTGCTTTAACACTCTGACTTGGTAGTGTGGCCTCATGTAGTAGTGGGTGTCCTGTAGGGCCTAGTGGTACAGCATCCCCTATCACCCAAGCTGGGAACTTGAGGTGTGCCCTTCATGTGGGCTGAGTACACCCTCCTCTTGTAGTTGAGCCTTGGTTGCTGTTGGCAGATCAATGGGAGGGATTTACCCAGGCCAGTCAGCTGCAAGGACTGGCTGTGACCACTGACCACCAACCTCTGCCTTCTGTGGAGGATTGGTTGTGCAGGGACAAGGTGATGGTGCTGCCATGTGGTCTGTAGCTGCCCACTGGGTGTGCTGGCCCTGGTGTTTCCCAGGTGGTACCCCACCTGTGTTTTGCCTTGGACACCCTACCTGAGCTATAAAGCAATCTGAGATGCTGCTACTTGTGCTGGGCTTAGAGATTCCCAGGTGAAGCCAAGCTGTGGATCTAAGCTGGCTGATGCTAGTGCCGGGCCTGGGGCTCACTGAGGCAGCTGTTGCTTGTTTGAGAAGATTTAAGAAGTTGTGCAGCATGAGCCAACATCAGCCATTCGTATGGAAAAGAAGCTTGGGTGCACCCATAAATTGGGTTGGGTGGAGTCTCTGGGGATCTCTAAATCAAGTCAAACACAATTTGCCAGGTTGATGGAGTCTCAGATATGGCATGAGTGCCCTGGCTCTGTGAGGGGAGGGTTTAGAAAAGAGACAATGACCTCTGCTTGCCTTGATGTCAGATACTTCAGTTCCTTCCTATGTACCACTGGTACCTCAGTGCTGGAGCTCAGAGGGAGTGAGTCTGAGTAGGTGAGTCTATTGTGGGTTCTTTAAGAGGAACTGATTGGGGCTCCAGTAGTTTCCTCCACCAACTCAATGCCCACTTGTTTTTGCAGCAAGAAGTTGTGGGGACTTATCTTCCTGGCACTGGAAACCTGGGCTGGGGAGCCTGGTGTGGGGTTGGGACTCCTCAATCCTGAGATATCCCTCCTGAATTTTTATCACCACATGCAGGTGAGAGACAAGTCTGTTTCATATCTGCACCACTCCTACTTGTCTGGATGGGTGTGGTTTCTTTAATTCTGTAATTGTCAGACTTCCATTCAACCCAATTTCTGACAGTTCTGGCTGATGGTCATTCTATATTTTAGCTGTAATTTTGATGTGGTTGTGCAAAGAGGGGAGCTGTCTGCCTACGCTGCCATTCTGACTGGATCCTCCATTAGAATTCTTATCTCAGAGCTCAATTAATTAAGACAAATTGAGTGAATCTTTTTTCTTGTAACTAAGAGTCTGACTAATGTAACAGATGTTAGATGTGTCTTTTTAGTTGTCTTGCCAGATACTGTGACAGGTGACAAATGTCCCTATTTCCTCCTGAGATATTGGACCACCCATGAGTCTGTGGAACTGGTGTTGCTGGCATTGGCTCCTTTTGTGCCCCAGGTGAAGGTGAAGAAGCATCATGGAGGTGGGCAGTGAGAATGCTTTTGAGAGAGAGAGGCTAGTGTGCCTTCCTGGGGGAAGAGGGAGAGAGCTCCCACAGGGGAGTTCACCGAACAAGGGGGTGTAGCTTCAGAGCTTCAGCTGAAGGGGCTGGTACCTGTTTCTTTCTGGTCAGAGCCAACAGAATGAGATGAGAAGGCAATATGGGTGAACTGTACCCCCACTGGTGTAGGAACTAAGGTGTGAACAGATGAGGACCCATGGAAGAGAAAGTGGGACTGGGGCTATTTTAATAAAGAGAGTTCTTAGAGGGACAGGGTGGCTCCAGCACCAAGAGGCTGGAGGTTGGATAGTAGGGGAAAGTAGATCTGAGGGGATGGTGTTGGTGGCTAGTTAGAGGAAGTACTGTCCATACTGGGGACTACATCAGGGTGCTCAGTGGGGAGGAGGGCTCGCCTGTGAAGAAGAGCCAGTTATTATGTGGCTACTACTTTCAGATTCCAACCCCATCACTGTAGGAAGACTTCAGTTTCCTGCCTCTTTTCTCTCCCAGCCCTCCCACAGAGGATATAGGGGAGGAGACAAAAGGAGCTGACTGTATCCCATGCAGCTCATCCTCAGCAGGTGCCCAGCAGAGGTGGGTCCCAATTGAGGGGACAAAGAAATGTTCATTGAGAGTTTGGAGATTGACTGTTTGACCAGAATTTTTGCCTAACAGCGACCAAATGACTTTTCTTTTCTGAGTGAATAGGGAATCTATGAGCTGCAGCCTGGGGTAGTCATGCCTTTGGCTTATTCAACTCTGTACTTCACACACTGGGATAATACAAAGCTAGAAATCAGTTTAAAGGGTTTATAAGTATTTATACTGCTTCCTAAGTAACCATGCCTAAGTCAATTCTAACATAAATTATTGGGGTCCCCCTGGGAAAGCATGGAGGCTTGGAGCCCTGTATGGGCCAGGCAAAGCCTGTAAGACCTGACCAGAAAACTGGGAAAGCTGGGTGCATATGTGCCTTGATGCTATAGCCAGTGGGCCTGGCTTGAAGCCTGGCCTAATTCTTTCACCTCCCTTAAGTCTTCTATTGTACCAACAACTGAGCTTTTTAAAATTCGAATGCACATCCTGACCTGAGATCTCCTTCACTTGTTATTCATGAATAATATCCATTTTCCTATTATTAGCACTGTTTAGCATTGATTAACAAGCTACATGCCCTTAAGTTTGCTGCATTCAATAAAAGATCTTGGAGAAGGGCAATCGAGGCTTTTGTCTCTCAGACACTAGCTGGCCTTCTCCTCCCTAACACAAGCTGCCTGGAAAGTATTCATTTCATTTGCAGCACCAGCGGGTCTCTGCAGGTCAGGGTCCCCAATAACAAACAATTTGGGACACTTATAATGCACATTCAATTAATACAACCAATTCATATGCACTTAATCATTGAATATTTTGTAGCATTTCAGGTGGATCCTGGGTCTATGAGGATGATTATACAATCTGTTTCTTGCCTACAAGAAGCATGCAGCTACTTTGAGAAGTCCCCATCCAACCTGGGGCTTTCTGATTTCAGGTCGCATAAAAGTTACAGGGATGTTGACTTGAATGCATCATCACCTCTGATTTTGTAAGGCTGGATTGGGACCTTGGAATCTGCATTTTAACAAGTAGGTGTTTAATGAGCACTGCATACCAAAGCAGCTTTCAGTGGGTCATGCATTACTGACTGCCTCGAAGTTTGGTGGCATCAATATACTCAGACTCCAGGACAATAGCACTCATTTAGATAAAATAAAATTTCTTCCTGTTCTTTGTTACATCAAATGAAAAAGCTGGATAGATTTTCACCAAATTAGAGTAGTGCATTTAGGCTTGTCTGACTTAAAAGAAAGGGTTAAAGGAATTTGAAAGTTTCAGAGGAGGGGTCCTTTTAAGAGAGTCAGTCATCTTCAGAGTGGCATCAAGCACTGAATTCTGACAATGCTGCTTCTCTTGAGAGTAGGTCGGGCTTAGGATGAAACTGTCTTGATTTAATGGTGGTTAATGATTGATGTGAGCAACCCAGGTAAGGCCAGGTACCTGACAACAGAAATTTCACAGAACTGTTGCCAGAGAAAATGGACTATAAGCTTGCTTACCTGGAGTTTTAATCTTTATTCAGCTACTTGTCATGGAAATTTGGATTCTCATCCAAATTTCTTTGTTGCCCTGATTATGTAATTAGATAGTGCTAACATTTTTCATAAGGTTGTTGTAAGGCATAATGAATGAAACCCCATGTTAGCACTTGAAAACTTTATAGAAGAATTTTATTGTATGTTAAAAATATAGAAAAAATATATAGAATAAGTGAGATAAACTAGATTTTATTGCAAGACCGTGGACTCAGTTTAATCCTCATTCCCTTATCAGGTATTGTTTGTTTATTTCACTTACTGTTTGTTTTGATGACTTAGTATACAAGTGTGATGTGATTTTATTATTTTATTTTATTTTAAAAATATTTTATTATTTTTAGAGAGGGGAAAGGGAGAGAGGCAGAGAGGGAGAGAGACATCAATATATGGTTCCCTTTCACCTGCCTCCAGCAATGGACCTGGTTGGAGACCTGGCTTGCAACCTGGTCATGTGTCCTGGCTGGGAATCAAACCAGTGACCCTTGGGTTCGCAGGCTGGTGCCTTATCCACTGTGCCACCAGCCAGGGCCAGGTGTGATTTTAAAGTCACACAATTAAATTTTAAAAATTTGATGTGGTTATGAAGTACAAATTGGTAGTTGTAAAATAGTCATGAAGAGAGTTGGAAGATGAGAGCTGAGAGTGAAGGTTACACAGCAGAGAATTGAGAGAAACAGGGAAGAAAGGATTCAGCAATGGCTTTTTTCAGAAAATTAAGGAAAAGGTCTTTCAGTTGGAGTTTTTTTATTTTTAAAGATTATTTATTTATTTATTTTAGAGAGAGTGAAAGGGAGGGAGAAAGAGAGGTAGAGAAACACTGATATGAGAGAGGAACACGAATCAGTTTCCTCCTATATGCAGCCTGACCAGATGAGAGAATCAGACCTGTGACCCTTCACGTTGTGGGATGATGCCCAACCAACTGAGCCACACCAGTCAGAGGCAGTTGGAGATTTTTGAGATTATTATTATTTTTTTATCACATTCATTTCTTGGTGGCTGCATTTTCCCCCTGCGGATAGTATCCTTTGACAGAGAGGAATCTTAATGTTTGATGTGGGGATGGTTGCCATTCAAGGAGGTGGCCTACCTGATTCTCCCAGGAGAAGTAGGAATACCTGAGCCCAGCTCAGAGGCCCTTGTATAGGCACATGATGTTGGAGAACTATGGGAACCTGCTCTCCCTTGCATTTTCAACTGGTTCATCGTGATGAAATATTTGTTAATAACTTCAAGCACCTTAGCCTCTTTCACCTGCTGCCTGCACCTCAGGAAGCCCCAGTACTGAATGATTTGTTTTCAACCTAGTTCCCTTTACATTCAAAATGATGTGCAGAAAACCAAAGCAAACAAAATTGAAGATAAAAGTATCTGTATGCTTAGAAAAAACAGTCACAGACCTATAAAGTACAGCACAGGAAATATCACCAATAATACTGTAATAACTATGAATGGTGCCAGGTGGGTATGTTAGAATTATCAGGGGGATCACTTTGTAAATTATACAGTTGTCTGACCACTATGTTGTACACTTGGAACTAATATTGAATGTCAGGTATAATTGAAAAAAATCTAATGTGGGAACCAGGGCAATTAGAAAATAGGGTAGGCATAATTTTAGAAAGCTGAATAGGTTTTTAAAGCTAAAACAAGTGTGGAGAAGTGTGCCATGCAACTAACTAGAGACTTACAAAGGAGTCTTCTGGTTATTAATTTGCTAAGGGGCCTTGAGACATGAATATAGATGAAAACCTATGAAAAATTGACACGTGGGCTTAAATTGGGGCAATATATCACCACACCCAAGATAGAGTGCAATATGAAAGTTTTAAATATTTAACATAATGCTATGCCATATAATCATATGTATGGCATTATCTTTAAGAGGAGCTGATTAATGAGGGTGACATAAAGCAAAAATGAATGGTAGCTATTCAGATGCTGATGTCCAGATAGCCACCCACAAAGTCATTTTTTCTCAAAGTCCTATTCCTTAAGGATTATAGAAATGTCAATTGTTTTTGTAGAGTTTCCATTTCAAGAAGCAGTTATTCATAATCCCCAGAGGTCTCTTCCGTGACAGACTACAATAAAACTTAGAATTAATGGCGGTGACATTTTAGACCTAAATTACTGCCTACATGGTTTAAGTAATTATTTTGATGTGTCTAGGCAAGGGACTTTCAAATTTTCCACTTCATTCCAGGCTTATCTCTCATCTCTACTGCTTGACTAGTTAGTTTCTTATCCCTGAATACAGGAGGCTGAATTTCTAATTTTCCCCTTAAGATTCTATTGCCTGTTATTATTATTATTATTTTTAATTTTACTGTTGTTTACTGCCTGTTATTTTAAAGGTAATTTATCTAAAATAGTTTTCCAGTAAACTCTTCTCCAAGGTTAACTCTGGCTGTGTGTTTCTTCTTTCATTTTGATACTGAATAGCTGTTATGCACTGGTGCACCTTGGTATTTGTGTTTCCTCATCTCTTTTTTTGTTTCTTTAGAGGTGACTATATATAATATAATTTATTCCTTTAGGACAGTTTTAGGTTCACAACAACACTGAATAGAAGGTACAGAAATTTCTCATACATCCCCTTCCCCTACACATGAATAGCCTTTCCATTAGCAACATCCCCACCAGAGGAGTGCATCTGGTACAATTGGTTAACTTACACTAACACATTATAATCACCCAGAGTCCATAGTTTACATTAGGATTCACTTGGTGTTGTACCATGTATGGGTTTGGACAAATGTATAAGGATATGTATCCACCACTGCAATATCATACAGAGTAGTTTTGCTATTCTAAAAATGTTCTGGACTCTACCAATCCATCCCTTCTTCTCTCCATCAATTTTTAATAAATAATTTTTGAGACCCTACTATCGATTGGGAATGGACATATTACTCAAAAAACAAACTAAAAATAAGGTCCTGTGTCATTAATCTTACAGCCTTTTGGGAACAAATAACCTAATACATGAATTTCTTTCATGAGGTTGAGTATCAGTGCTAATGGGGCCATAGGAGAAATGGAGCTCATAAACTGACCTGGGGAATGTGAAGGAGGCCTCCCAATAGGCATATCTTCTCTAGTAGGAGTGTGCTGGCATGCAGCGTGGGGAAGGGCTGGTGCAGTGGTGGCAGGGGATGGCATCTAAGCTGAGAGAATGGTATGCACAAAGGCAGAGCAGCTCTGGGGAACAAAGCATGCTTCAGAATGACCACAGCAGGTTAGTTAGTGTGTTTGAAGGGCTGGCTGTGAGGTGGTCTACAGAAGATGAGATTTGAAAGGAAAGCAGGGACAAAGGCCTTGAATGTCATGGAAAAGGAGTTTAGTAGACTTTATCCCAGAGGCACTGGGGAGCCACTGAAGAATTTGGACCAATGTACTAATATGAGATTTTTATGTTAGAAAATCCACTCTGGTAGAAGGGTAGAAGATAGCTTTGAGGGCAGCGAGATTGGGGGCAAGAAAGATCAGTGAGGATGCTGTCATAATACTTAGTTTGGGAGACAATGAGGGCAAGAAGAGGGCAGTGGGGAGAAGATGGAGAATAGAGGTTTGTGAAGTACAGAGGATTTGGTAGCTGATCAGGTATGGGACAAGGAAAAGAGGAGTTTCTGGCTTGTTCAACTTGACATTTATTCAGAGGGAAAACAAAAAGAGGAGCAGGTTCTTTTGAGGGGGGTTGGGAAAGGAAAGATGTGTTTGGTTTTGGATGTAGTACACATGAGGAGCTGATGGAACATTCAGGTGGGCATGTGGCATGGGAAGAGGGCTCCAGAGGTCTGAGCTAAGAACAAAGTCCTGAGCTAGAGATACTGAATTGGGAGTTTCGGGGTGGTTGAGTATGGTAAGTAAGTGTGAGCAGAGTATGTGAGTAAGTATGAGTAGAGTTGAGTAAGAAGAATGAGAAGACAAGAAGGATAATGAAAGAGCACTAGGCTGCAAACATCATAACAGGTCAACCCTAAGTATTGTAATTGACACTTCTCAAGAACTAGGAGATTCTCCTAGATGACCAGGACATCATTTTTTTTTAAATTTAAATTTTATTTTATTATTTTTAGAGAGAGGGGAAGGGATAGAGGCAGAGAGGGAGAGAAACATCAATGTATGGTTGTCTTTCACCTGCCTCCACCTGTGGATCTGGCTGGAGACCTGGCTTGCAACCTCATTATGTGCCCTGGCTGGGGAATTGAACCGGCAATGTTTGGGTCTGCAGACAGGTGCTTTATCCACTGTGCCACCAGCCAGGGCCAGGACATCATTTTTACACCAAAGAAGACCCATATTATTTCAATAACATTCAAAATCTTGTCCATTCTCAAATTCCCAAAACTGCACTTTTAAGATGTTTCTTAAAATTCTGACTCCAATCAAATTTTGTTCATCACAATTCAACTGTTACCTTTCTTTAGTTTCAGTTGGAAATCCTTCCACCTCACTTTGTTCTCCATGATGTTGAATGCTCTGAGAGTCCTGGCTAGTTATTCTAGGAAACAGTTCCATTCATAGTTAGATGTAAGCTAGCTATTTTCAGTAGCTCACCAGAAAGTGATGTTTGTACCTCCCACTACAGCACATCAGAGAGATTCTAATATCAGGGACAGGCCGCTTTTATAGTTAGATTTATGACTATTATACCAAAAACTGTCCAAATTACTGGATATGACAAAGATATATCCAAGTATAGTATATTTATATGTAAATGTATACTTACTGATTTTATCCAAATATACTTGTGTGTGTGTATATGTGTGTGTGTGTGTGTATACTATATACAGTGTATATAGTATAAATATAAATATATATAAGTATATATATTTATACCTTGGTCTTTTCTACAGAGTGATGCATTTTGTGATTTTTCTCATCCTTAAACTATAACTAACAACCCTATAGCTGTTTCTTCTGATGTTTTTTTGTTTTTATTTTTATTTCCCCATAGAAACCTGCATCACAAATAGTTTGTTCTGAATGAGGCATAGTCTGGTTCAATGTAATCCAAAGCCTTTGGTGAGTCAGGTTCACTGATTTGACTAGTTTCCTGTCTCAGCAACCATCATCCCCAACAATTCTGCTAGATAAACCGGCATTTAAGGGATGGGCCAGAGAGAGCAGCCAGAGAGAGAGGAGGTGACTCATGAGTGAGAGAATGTTTATATCAGTTAGGACTCTTGGTGGCAAATGAAAGAAGCCAAATGCAAACTGACTGAAGGGAAAAAACCAAATGCAAAATGACTGAAGGAAAATAGCGAATGTATCTAAAAATATAAGAGTAATCAAGTATGTGAGTATAGACACATAGCTGGAATTTGTGACTAGAATATATGGGAAATAACCCAAAACTTTTTGTTTTTTCTCTGTTCAAAAGTTCACAGGGAGTCAGTGATTGCTCTTGCTTGGTGAGGCCCACTTGGGGGGTGGTCAACTGTGGTGGGGAGGTGGAAGCATGTGCGTTTACAGATGTGGTGGCTGGGGCTCAACTGGGTAGCAGGGGCATTTCCTAGAGCAGAGAAATTGTTAGGATCTAAGAGGGGTTTATCACTGGGCATTAAGATAATGAGGGAAGGAGGTTTATGACATGGGGATGGGTTACTGTGAGATATGGCAGGCAGTCAAGTGAGAGAGAAAAAGGTAGCCATTGGGCTTCGTGTACAGGGTGTTAGCGTTTACTTTAGCAGGATTAGATTTGGTGACATGAGGGCAGTGGGCTAAGGAGGGAAAAGGTTGCTAGGAGCACAGATGTCTATATTCTAGAAACCTTTTTGAAAGGACGGAGAGGAAGGCTGTCCATCAGCAGCCAAGGTCTCAGGTGGAAGAGACTTGCTAAAGCTGGGAGTCCATACCTAGGCTCCATGAGGCTGGGGATTTATTGACCCCTTAGCAATGGCATGCAAAACTCACCTGCTTCTCAAAGAGACCTGTGATCCACAAATAGTGAGAACCACTGTGCTACAGAGAACGTGGCAGTAGAAAAGGGAGAGGTGGAAAACAGGTGAGACGATGCATAGCTCAAGCATGCCAGCAAGGAGGCGTTCAGCTGGGAACCAGAGCTCAAAGGAAATTGTTGTTCTTGTTGGGACGAGGACAATTTGTATATTTTTCTGCTGAGACTGGGGAAGATGTGAATTCCAGGGCATTCCCCAACACCTTTGAGGGTAAGATGTCGGGGAATTATGAGCACTCCAATGCTCTCTCTTTCGTTTTTGGTCCATCTGGGGTTGGCATCAGGATAAAAGCTCTTTCTATTGACAGCTGGCCAAAAGACAAGTTATAATCGGTTGTCTTTCTTAGGCTTGCTATTGGGTTTACTGCCTCCATGACTATTTCTGACTGAGGTGCCTTGTCACACCTGCCAAGCATGCATAGTGAATTCGAACCAGATCTGTGTTGCTGTGTGTGCTGGAGCTGTCCCCTGCCCTGCCTCTGAGACAGGTCACTCATTAATCTTTATAGGTGAAACTGACAAATATGAACAATTAACCTAAAGGTAAACTATATACAGGGCTCTTCCCCCAGTTTGGGACTTCTTGTATTGGAGTCTTCTAGGGATGGCTTATGTAGGTAGATACTTATTAGAGTGAATTCGCTCACAAAGAGTGACCTTTGTTTCTTAAATGACTTTGAGCTAGAATGGAGGGAAAGGGTGGCCTCTGGGCCAGGGGGTCAAGATTTGGAACCTGAACTTCTCTTCTTACAGAATAATCTCAACTCAGTCTTTTAGATACCCTATGCTTTAATTTTACCATCTGCAAAAGCAAATAATAGTATGCACTTGTGTTACTGGGGAACTGTCAACAACTGAGTCTGTTGACATTTCTGAGCACTACCATGGGAGCAGACTATTGAATACATTTTGTTAAAGGAAGAGCTGGAAACCCTTAGAGCCACTCCTGTGAGTTGAATGTTCTTCAAGCTGCAATTGTGAAAGAACCGGTTTCTGAGAAAGAAAGCTTAGTGATGTGCTTTAGAAAGTCTTACTCATGGAACACTTGTATAGCCGAGAGAGTGCATTGCATTTTAACTTAAGGCATTTTTTGATACAAGGGTACATATTTTTCTACTTTTGATTTTCATAAACCCTTGAAACTGGTGATCTTTCTGTACTACTGAGATGCTGTTTAAAGATAATTTAATAACAAATCAGCAATTATTAAGCTACCTGGGACTTAGCTGTCCTTTTTTTCCTTGAATTTTTTTTTTTTTTTAATTCCTTATTTTTAGAGAGAAGAGCAGGGAGGGAGGAAGAAAGGGAGAGAGACATCAATGTATGGTTGCCTTTCACCTGCCTTCAGCTATGGACCTGGCTGGAGACCTGGCTTGCAACCTGGTTACGTGCCCTGACTTGAAATTGAACTAGTGACCTTTGGGTTCACAGGTTGGTGCCAATCCACTGAGCCACCAGCCAGGGCTAGTTGTCCTTTAAAAAAAGAACTGTTGTATTCAATTTATTCTTTCTTAGTTTTTAAAATTGTGGTAAACATTTACATAGCATAAAACTTACATTTTAAACCATTTAAGGTGTACAGTTCAATGTCATTAATTACATTTACATTGTTGTACAATCATCACAACTACTCATCTCCAAAATTAGCTGTACTTTAGAGATAAAAGGCAATGATCTGTTGACATCAGTGACTGCTTCTGCTGGGGCTCAGTAATAAGAGGACAGGCTAAGTAATTCTACTCCTGGGAAGCCTCTTATTTCTGAGGAATGCTTCTGAAATGAAATGGAAAGTTGAAGACAATAGGCCTCTGTTAAAGACTGACCTTGTCAGGGTCCACAGTGGTTTAGGATTCCTATTACAGCTCAACCTGAAAGTTTCTTCTCATAGCTATTGTTTGCCGGTTTTATTTGGAGGGCAGAGGAGTGTTCCTATGTTTCTGTACCAAGCTCCGCATAGCTTAGTACTGAGTGACCACATGGTGGTGGCAGCAATAGCTATGGCAAACATCTGCCCTTCAGTTGGCTGTGGATGTCATGCAGAAGCAGTAAGAGGGAGCAGGGAGAGGGCTGGGAGGGGCCAAATGACACTGAATCTGTGTTCACTGTCCCAGCCTGATGACCAAAGGAAAGAGACACCACACCAGGGTAGTTGAAATCAGTTTAACATCCTGCTGGAATGTTCCTGTTCCCATGCTATCTGAGAAAAGCTGTTGTTAGCTGGAAGTAGGGTGGTTAGTAGTTTAGAAATTTTAAGCATAGAACTCTAGTGGTCTTCAAAATGTCCCCATGATATAGTCTTTCTCTGGCATCTTATGAAAGATTTTCTCCACAATGATTTGCTCAGCACCTCTTCCCTAAAGACTTTCTTGTTCCAAATGTGACCTCTTCCTTACCCACCCTGTTTTAGGAAAGTGTGTTGACAGGTGTTAAAAGGCTCACAGTTTACAACCAACTGTACTGAAGGCCAATATACCAAAGAGAGGACTCAACTGTGCACCTGACTGGGTAAAATGTCTCCTTTGGAGGACTGAGTTGTCTTTACATCTGGTGTGGGGATAAAAATTTGCCCTTTATTTGTGGAGGAAGTTCCTGTTATGTTGCCCAGTAGCTCTGCCAGGGAGGGAAATGGGTATCCTTCTTATTTGACTCAGGATTCCTGTGTAAATGAGTCAAGGTCATGGGTTCAGCATAGCCGGAGCCTGAATGCACACAGCTCTACCCTGTTCCCCTTGAGGGAGGCCCCACAGGTGCCAGGACAGCCTGCTCCTGCTGGGGTATATAGTCAGTCTTTCACCACTTCTGTGATATTGTGTTGGATGTGGAAATAAGTTCTCCTTATTTCTCAGTTCTCCTCTGTAGCGTAGAAGGCCTGATGGTAGGATGGGAAATGTGGCCTCCTTCTTCATCATCTGTTTTGATTTATGAGAAACATGGAAGGAAATATTATACTAAAGCCATACTGGTAAAGGAAAATTTAGACAGAATGAGCAAGAGACTTGGTTTATAGATGGATGGGCATGTCAGTCTGTGCCCTGCCTGCCTCTTTCTTTCTCCCTCAGGTTTCTGTCTTTTTCTCAGCCTCTGTCTCTGATTCAGTCTCCCTTTCTTGCTGTATCTCTCTGTCTTGTGTCTTTCTATGTGTGTCTTACTTAGTACGTCTATCTCATTCTATATATACTGTCTCTGAGCATATGCTGAGCTCAAATTTTGTGCCAAATACTCTGCTAGATTCTGACAGTATAAAGGCAAATGAGACACTCTGAATAACAATAATAACAATAGTAACTGGCACTGTCACTATTTGCTTAGTATGTACCAAACTCTGTGTTAAGAACTTTATACATGTTATAATATTCGCTCCTCACAGCAGCTCTTTGTGATAGTTACAACATTACGTATTTCACAGACAAGGAAACTGAGGTTATAACTTGCAGTAGGTCATGTAGCTTCTAAAGGCTTAGGTCTGTCTGACTTAAGTCTGGACCCTCATTTACTATTCAGCAATTAATTCGAGTTCCTTGGGACTTCAGACTCCCTGTAGGAATGTTTTATTATATCAAATGAATTCTAGGTCTGTTTTAGGTCTAGGAAGCAATGTGGAGCTCTGAAATTTAATTGTGTGTGTGTATGTGTGTGTGTGTGAGAAAAAAAGAGAGAAAGAAGAACAGGACACAGATGCACAGACTAACAAACCAACCCACCTATTGATCAGATCTCTCCCTCTCTCTCTCTTTTTGTCTCTCTGACTCTGTGTCTCTCTCCCAGTCTCTCAATTTTCTTTCGTTAGTATGGATCTGGTATAATGTCTTCTCACGTGTTTCTTATGCATTAACATGAATGCTAAACAATGGTGTCCAGTACTATCTTACTATCTTGCATGCTGTGGGGAATATAAAAGATTGGGGAAAAAAAGAAAGATTGGCAAGAATTTGGCAACCCTGAATTATGGAGAACATCAATAAAAGCTTTTTTTGTTTCTAATGATTAGAACAAATAGAACTATCATTTAACCACATCTTTCATTTTAGTTTAAGAAAAATTTTATTTGTTTACTGTTAGAGAGAGGGAGGACGAAAGAGAAGGACAGAAACATCACCTCTCATAAGCTCCTAAAGCAACCCAGGCCTGTGCCCTGACTGGGACTCAAACTGGTGATCTTTTTGGTTTGTAGGCCGGCACTCAAGCCACTGAGCAACACTAGCCAGGGCTTATGTTTTTAACATAAGTGATTGAGCACAGACTTTAGAGTTAGACTAATGAAATTCACATTTAGGCTCCTCTATTTCCTCCTTGTGTGACTTTGGGTCAGTTACTGAATTTCTCTGAGCCTCACTTTTCCGATCTGTAAAACAACATCTCTTTTACGGAGTTCTCGGGAGTTTTAAAAGAGATGATGTCCCAAAGTGTCCAGAACAATTAACTTTAGCTTTTTTATTCTAGAAATACAGTAGTGTTGGCGAAGTTAATTTAAAAATGCTGAGTAAATTCATGTGCGGTTAAGATGTAGTGGCTGCATTGTCCTACTTTTACAACTCTGAGACCTAGTTTCAGGGAGAGCTCTCAGCCCAAGCGCTGAGGTGACCTGGAATGTACGGCCCTGCTGCCTACACTCTGCTTATCACACACATAATTTCTGAGACCAGGAAAGCCCAGTCCTGAACTTCACTCCAGGGTGTGCTCCTGCCTCTTGAGTGCTTGTGTGGTATCTGTTTTGAATGTTTAATGAAAAGAGAGATAGAGACAGATAATCATCATCATCATCATCATCATCATAAAGGAGGACAAAAAGTAGGCAAATCACTTAAGTAAAATGTTACCTACAAAATAAAGGTGGATCATTTTGGTTCTAGCTTGCTCTTCCCCTCCCAAGTCACGTGCCATTTCTCAAACACAATTGGCACTTACACATGCTGGTGCATTTGATGATGTGGTTCTCTCTGCCCACAATGCCCTTCCTTTTACTTTCCCAACATTTCCAATAGTCAAAAGCCCAGGAACCATGCTGGGTAGCTTTTCCTAACATCCATAGATAGAATAAATATTTCCCTCTTCCGTAGACCTATGCCACTTTGGAAACACCCCTATTGTGGTCATCATTACAGGCTGCCTTGTTAGAAGCAGGGGGTCTGTCTGCCCCTGCTTTTTAGCTGGTACTGTATTATCTGCTTTGCTCTTAACTAGTGAGTAGAGCCCCTGAAGATTCTGGATGAAAAGATTGAGAGGGCCTTTTTGCCATTTGTAATGTTTCAAAGCTTCCTTTTCTTTGCCAAGGAGAGCTCAGCTAGCATGGTGTAGGCATTTCTAGTCTCTAGAAATGAGATAGGGAATGGACTAGATAGGGAATGGTTTTAGATTAGTTTTACATTTTTTATATGGCTTGGGTTACATTATGATCATGTTTCCAGGCTTGTAATTCTGAAGTACCACGAGTAGAAAAGTTGCAGTTGGATGCTATCATTGTTGATTATCTTCAATATGATAAAGAGGCAAGTCACCAGAAGAAAGAAGGGCTTTCTAGGTGGTATTCATTATGCTGGACTCTGGACAGATTTTGTTTATATCCCAGCTAACTTGGGGGATCTTGACTGTCCACTTGGACTTTTAAAATGTTGAATATTTCCCTGGCTGGTGGTTCAGAGGATAAGGCACTGGCCTGTTAGCCCAAAGGTCACTGGTTCGATTCCCAGCCAGGGCACATAACCAGGCTGCAAGCCAGGTCTCCAGCCAGGTCTGTAGCTGGAAGCAGGTGAAAGGCAAACATACATTGATACCTCTCTCCCTTCCCCTCTCTCTCTAAAAATAAAAAATTAAAAAATGTCAATTATTTAAGGAAACAAAAGCTGCATTAGAAGTCTGAAAAACTAATATAAGTAGTATCTAATTAGTTGTTAATAGTGAGAAAAAAGGAGACTCTTCTGTAAAACCCTTCAAACTGGTGTCTCGGAGTTTAGAATCTCTTGCAACTTAATTTATATGAAGAACTTGCTTATCATTTCTGGGGAGAAGAAAGGCTGCCATGATATTTGGACAAAACTGTTCCTAAAACACCAGGATATAGTACAACCACACAGTACAGAGGAGGTGGTTGGAAATGCTTACTGAACAACACATGTTTATGCTGATTAAAATTGTTTCTTAAGATAAATTGCCATGTCCATCATTTAGATATGAGGTAAATAAAGCAGTGTTGTAAGCTGAGAAACTAGTTTGCATGTTCTGAAATTGAACTTCCTCAGATTCTACCATTTTAGTGCTCCATGACTTCAAGTGTCCAAGTCACAGGCCAACCTGGCTGGGTAACTCAGTTGGCTAGAGCATCATCCCAATACACCAAAGTTGCAGGTTTGATCCTCAGTCAGGGCACATACAAGATGTAGAAAGCAGGACTAATAAAATGGCATTAGTTCGATCAAGATAGCTTAAAGTATATAAAACAAAGTGGAGTTACTTATGTCAAACAAGATGGCTGACACTCTGGTTCAAGAGGGAAGCTACCTAAGTCAGAGCAGACATCTGGCAAGGATACCTAAGATATCTGCACATGTGATCAGAACAGCCATGTCTGCAGAGCTGGACTACCCATAGATAGGCTCCTAGGCAAATTCCATATTTGGCATCAGGGGTGCAAAGACACTTATTAAAAGGCCCAGAAGGGTGGAATACATCACTTTCAAGGTATAACTGAGGCAGGTTTCGGACCACTGCTGAGATAACCGGGCTTCACACACCAGAGTGCTGCTTCATGCCATGCCGATCTCCCCTGGCGTTGGCAATGGAGGGTCTGTCTACCCTGCTGGACTGAAGACTTCGTCTGCCCTGTTTTCCACCTTGCTCCAGGGATCCTTCCTTGCAAGATGCTAGCAACTCCCTTGCCCACTGTGCTCTCTCCCAGATGTGCACACTGAGACTCTGGGACTCAGGTTCATTATCCCCCATTGATTCCTGGTGCGTGTGTGTGTTATAATTCTCTTAGATTGTTATAATGTGAGTAGGATATTAATGCATGTTGATGTTCTACTTTGAGTGGACCTGCATTCAATAAAAACTGAATGAATAACATAGTTACTGTGTGTGACTCTTGTCTGTTTCTTGGTGCCGGGCTGCTCATCAGGCAGCTAGCTGAGCAGTTGCCCGGCTGACCTACAGGAAAGACTGTATCATGAACATACATTCATGGCACAAGAATCAACAAATGAATGCATAAATAAGTGAAACAACTCAATGTTTCTCTCTCTCTTTTACTCTCTCTATAAAATCAATAAATAATATAAATCACAGGTCAATTCAGATCCTAGGCAGGATTCTTGGACTAATTGTGAACTCTGGGCAGGTGGCAACCATGGGGCTCCGCTAATTTGCCCCTGACTATCTTCCACCCAGGAGCCTGGGGCTCTGGTGTCGGCTTAAGAGTCGCAAAGAGTGGTATGAGATCTCCTTTTCCCTCGATCAATTGAGGAAATATTATGGGACCAGTCTCCCCTTGACCATTGAAAATTCCACACCAGATCATATCAGGATGAGTTCTCAGTTCTTTAGTTTAAGCTCAGTTTTTACAGTAGTCCCCTGTGGGGTCAATGGACATGGCCCTTCTCCTTTCCAATGACAGGGGGCCCTGTTTTAATTTGGAAGTGGATTGTAACTTTCTCCTTATCCCCTTTTGGGCATGGCTTTCTGTTCTGTGACTGCCTCTTAACCTTTTCTTTACATTGAGGTAATGTACTTTAGAGTCATGCTTAGCACACATACCTCCTTTGTCTGGGACTCCTTAAAACAAGTATTGATCACAGAGGGATGTAGTCCTTCTTGCATTGACCTCCTGCTATTTGTGCATTTCCTGTAAGGTGAGTAATTAACAGCATATGCACACCTGCTAGTCCATTGGGTGTTTGTTTTTTATTTTTTTGTTTTTTTTAAAATATGGAACGCTTCACGAATTTGCGTGTCATCCTTGCGCAGGGGCCATGCTAATCTTCTCTGTATCGTTCCAATTTTAGTATACGTGCTGCCGAAGCGAGCATTCTTTTTTTAAATATCATGTACACTTAAGCAGCTTTCCAGTTTCGAGCTCCTGTGTTACCTCCCCCTTATCCGTGGTTTCCCTTTCTGCCATTTCAGTTACCTATGGTCAGCCTTGGTCCAGAATTATTAAATGCAAAATTCTAGAAATAAATGATTCACAAGCTTTAAATTGCCTGTTATTCTGAGTAGCATGATGAACTCTTGCAAGTCCTGCTCCATCTCACCCAGGATGTGAAATGCTTTTTTGTTCGGCAGATCCCTGCTGTATGTGCTACCTGCCTGTTGGTCGCTGAGTAGCTATCTTGGTTATCAGTTCAACCATCATGATATCATAAAGCTTATATTCAAGTAACCCTTATTTTACTTAATATCTCATTTGCATCACTTCATCTGATCATATAGGCATTTTATCATCTCACAACACTACAAGAAGGGCGAGGACAGTATAAGAGAGAGAGCATTCACAACTTTTTTATAGCATATTGTTATAACTACTTAATTATTAGGGTTTAACATCTCGTACTGTGCCTACTTTATAAATTAAACTTTAATATAGGTATGTATATATAGGAAAATGCACAATATTTATAGGGTTTGGTACTATTTGTGCTTTCAGGCATTCATTGGGGGTCTTGGAACATGTTCCCCCAGAATAAGGGGGACTACTGTAGTCTTAATCTGGCCACAGTAGAGGGAACTCTCATATCCCTTATCTGTAGTGCTTCTGTGGTTTGCAGGTAGGGGAGAAGTAGGAGTCAGTCACCAGGATTTTCTGTTGTATTCAATGAGAGTTGCAGGAAGTCCTTCAGGTTTGGAGAACCGCAGGATGTGCACCTGCTGGTTTGCTCTGGGTGGTGACTCACTGAGCCTTTGTGTTCACACTTGTCATTAGCCCTACATTTATAGCTGTCTTTTGAGGTTGGATGTGCCATAGGGCTGGCCAACTTGGCTCAGTCAGAGGGTGACTATTGATGATTTAGCTTCTGAGTCTACACCTGCTGCTTGCCAGATTCCTTGTCCCAAACACGAAGTGCAGGCCGCCAGCGGCAGGGGAGGATTGAATCTGCTTTTACCAGAAATCCTGAAAGTCCTGACCCTGTGTGCCACCAACCAGGAACTGCAGGAAAGGATTAAAGCTCAGGCTCCAGGAAGCAGGGTGGTGTCTGTGTGAAATCAGGAACTCCAGGAACTCACATCCTAGCTTAGGAAAAAGCATTTGCTGCTTTTTCACCAAATGATACTGGACAAGCCTGGTAGGCTCTCTGACCCTCAGAATCCTCATCTGTGGATCATAATGCATACCTGTTAGGGTCAGGGGCAGGGGAGAACCAGGGAGATGCCTATAAACAACAGTGCTGTAGGGGCACCCTGGGACATGAGTCCTCATCCATTTATTTCTTGCTGTTTTGACATCAGCACGTATTCTGTCTGTGTTGTGCAGTGCCATCCTGAATGCTGAATGGGAAGGAATATAACAGGCAGTCTTTTAGAAACTCACAATTTAAAACACACACCCACAACCACACACCCACACACACATCTTTTTTAGTGCAGTTGAAGCAAAGCTTGTATAGAGATACATTAAACCTTGCATACATATTTTAAAATTTCCCTGAACAAAAAATTTATATTTTGTATTCTGGTGAACAGGAAATTGGGCTGGTTGGGAGACAGACTTTTCATCTGGCTGTAAATGTGCCGTTCGAGTCTTCAGGATCCAGATGGAAATCCAGGGCTTTTTGGTTAATCAAAGAGAGAGGGGCTGTAAAATGAGGGAGAGGATATTTTGGGCTAGCATTTTCCCCGAAAGCCTGAGGAACAGTTAACCTGTAAGAGTCTCTGAGATAAAAAGGGTCTGTGCTCACAAAAGGGGTGACAAACATTGTTTTACTATGCAGGTGTCCTCCCTGACCCCGATGGACTACGCATGTTAAATATATTAAGATTTCTGAGATGATCAGTAGCCAGAAAATCCTGCATAACTCATCATTTTTCTAACTCATTTGAATAAGAGATATTTTCCAGGTAACTCATTTAAATCCAGTAGGCAAAGGTTGAGAAATGCAGCTTTAATTGTTGGGTGTGGTGTGAGGTTGATTGTGTAAGGTTGAGTGGTAAATGGAATTTCCTGGAAAATTTTCAAGAGAGAACAAATACAGATAGCAATTGCATGGCCCTGTGAACATATTTATATTTGTATTTAAAATTTTTCTTATGTCCTCAGTTTTTTCTTATGAACTCTTTTAATCCTACAGGGAAGTGGAAAGATTAGTACAATGAACTCCTAAGTATATATTTGGTTTATATATGTAAACACTTAGTATGTATGTGTGTACAAATATAAACTAAAAATTAACCATCTAAAATCAATTTAACATTTAAATTCCTCCAACTGTACCCCCAAATACCTTTATAGTTGCTTTTACCAACTTACACACACATTACATTTTTGATCCTTATTTTTTTAAGTTAAAAAAAAGATTTTATTTATTATTTTTAGAGAGAGGGGAAGGGAGAGAGGCGAGGAGGGAGAGAAACATCAATGTATGGTTGCCTTTCACCTGCCTCCAGCTACAGATCCGGCTGGAGACCTGGTTTGCAACCTGGTTATGTGCCCTGGCTGGGGAATCTAACCAGAGACCTTTGGTTTTGCAGGCCGGCACCTTATCCACTGAGCCACCAGCCAGGGCTTGATCCTTATTTTAATTTAGAATAATTCTTCCTTTTATTTCCCCCTTCATGCTACTGACTTTCCAAAGAATCTAAGCTAGTCTTCCAGAATGTTCCATCTTGTAGATTTGTCTGTTTCCTCTTGATGTTTGCTTGATACTCAACTCTGGCTGCGCATCAGAACCACCTGTCTGAACTGCATTGTAAGGAAGGGATGGATAGTATCAGGCCCACTCTGTTCTTACTGGAGGTTAAGTCAAACTGAAAGCCTCGAAAACAGAATACCCATGTCTGAGTTCCACCCTAAACCCATTAAATCAGAAGCTCTGGAGGTGAAGCCCAGATGATTCTGTTGTAACAAGCAGGGTTAAGAATCACCATTCATTCTCCTGAACCCCAGAAGCCCCATCATACCCTCTTCCTCTCACTACTGCCCCCACAATAATAAGTACCAGTCTTACTTCTCTATTGATAAATTGCCTATTTTAGAATTTTGTGTAAATAGAGTCATACAGCTTTATTGTGTCTCTTTTTCTTTGTATCTTTTGTACTTTTTCGTATCTGGCTTCTTTGTTTATTATGTTCATGAGATTCATCTACCATTGTGTAGTTGTGGGTTGTGGTTCTTTATTTTTCAGTGTTCCTGCAATGCAGGTATCCATTCTAATGCAGACGGACATTTAGAATGATCCCAGATTCTGTTGCAATAGTGCTGCTCTGAACATTCTGGTGCTTGGCTTTGGGTGAATGCATTGTGGTTTTTTTTTTTTTTTTGGTGGGGGACATACATCTCAGAGTGGACTTGCTTGTTCATAGGATATGTTCAACTTTACTTGATTCTGCTGAACAGCTTTTCTCCTGTTTCCTTTTTGGTATAACCTCACTGGCCTTCATGTACTTCTTTTACTTTCTGGCAGAAGATGTCTTAGGCTTGTCTTCCATGCTCTCTGCCCAAGCTGCAGAATCAGCCATTTCTCTGAGGAGCCCTGGCTCTTTTGGATGGGAGATAGTGTTTTAAAATCAAGGTCTGGATGGTAGCTGTGCTTATTGCTACTGAGGTGTTATTGCTTTTAGTACACAAGCTAAAAAGTACACTAAAGAAAACAGTCATGTGTTTGAATTGGCAATTTCAATTCCTATTTAATGTACAGGGTCTTTGTTCTTAATTCTGTTTTATTTTTATATGCACATCTCTTTTCTCTTACATTGAAAATCTTGGTTCCTAACAATCTTAATATGTTTTATATGCTTCATTCTACATTTACATAAAACAGTTACCATATCACCATATTAATATTACTGTTGACAATGATATTTTATGAGTGAAGTGAAATGTGTGTGAAGCTTCAGTCTCTCTGGAGTTCTTTTTATCTCGTGAGCAATTTGGACACTAAATTGAATGGCATAAATCTAATGAGGAGGATGAGAAAGTTATCAGTGATTTACGAAAGGTGAGTGTTGTCTCAGAATATTGACAGTGGGGTTTGGCTCTTCCAGACAATTGCTGCTATTGAGCTCCTGCTCTTCACCTTTCTCTCTCTCTCTCTATCCCTTCTGAGTGTTCTCAAGGTTTCCATTGGGGAGGGAGGGGTGCACATCTGGGGGTGCACTTCCTTCTCTTTTAGAAGCCTTATGGTCAACATTCTCCTTTCACCCTGGGTGTGAGTTAATTTTGTGCATCAACTTGGCTAGATGCATACACTAGTCTAGATACTGCTGAGAAGTTCTTTTTTTTAAAGATGTGATTAAATATTTAAATCAGTAGACATTGAGTAAAGCAGATTACCATTCATAAAGTGGTGGGACCTCCTCCTCCAATCAACTGAAAGTGAAAAGACTGGTCCATTGAAGGGGAAGGAATTCTGCCTTAGACTGCCTTCAGACTCAAGAAATCAACTTATTGAAATTGCTAGCCTGTCCCCCTGGATTTTGCATTTACCAGTCCCCATAATTGTGTGAACCAATTCCCTGAAATTGATCAATCTTTCTACACACACACACACACACACACACACACATATTGGTTCTATTTTTATGGCAAACCCTGCCCAGAGCACTGGTTATCTCAAACCTCAGACAAAATGGTTGGGGGTTTCTGACATGTGGCTTAGTGGTGGCATATCAGGGTGAGTGACAGAATGTTATGCAGGCAAAAGGGAACTGGAACATGATGATAAAAGGCCCTGCTGAGGGAGTGGGTGCAGGAAATGATGTGTAAGAAAGAACCTGTCTGTCCTCCCACTCAGAGCTTGGCTAACATGGTCACCAACACTTGGCAGGTGTGACTTTTGTTTGATTTGGAAGCAGCTCATCCTCCAGGGCTGGAAGCTGCCTAACTTGTCCTGCTTAGGTGAGAGAGGAAGAAGCTCTTTGGGATCCTGACGGGCCTCCTGAGTCCCATGACTTAAAATTTCTGTCGATGGCTTTCAGGTGGGACAGGCTGTAATCCTAACAGGTGGCTTATGTTTGGGAAGTGCTTCACCTCAGCAGTGGGAGAAAGCAGTGTTTCCCAGAAGATAATTGTTTTCATTGCTTAAAGAATAAAGGTCAATCCACTTGTTATAAGAGGTGGCATAGAATTCTCTCAGTTCTTCTTCCTTAATTCTTCTTTTCACCTTATCTCTCCCATGGAGGAGACTTGTAAAATGGAGGAAAATATATGACACTGAGGAACATAATACTGTATTAAAGTTCAGCCCTGGGATAGTCAGTATAAGCAACAGTAAACTATTTTCCAAGTATACTCCATTCCGGGATTAAAACGTTCCTCCAATGATGCCTAGTAAGTCTATCACTGTCCTCCAGAAAGGAGAAGGACCCTGTGGGGTGAACAGACCAAGTGGGAAAAGACCAAGGGGATAGTGGAGGGGGAGAAGAGAGATCAGAGAGGAAAGAGACCCCATGTATCTGGGTGACTGGCAGGGAAAAGATGGCAATCTTCTGCATTATCTTGTGAACATTGTGTTGATCAGTAACTATGATCAATATTCCCTCAGACTGAACCCATAAACCCTCCCAGAGATGTAAGCAAGTGGTGAAATTGATAACAAGTCTATAGAAAGCTACTGCTGTCCTGCAGGGGCTGAAATCTGGTTTGTGTGCTCTGCTGCGTTCGGGTTTGACAGAGTGTCATGGAGATTAGGCTCATGGCCCCTGGAGTCCATGGTTAGGTTCCAAATCCTGGTTGAACACTTCCTAGCTATGCTCAGTTGGATCAGTTGCATACCTGCTCGCTTTATGCCTCAGTATCCTCAACTTGGTGTTCATTTTCCTCTTAGTCCTTTAACATTTAAGAATATACTTATTTTACTGTTTCAGGTTCTCATACCTGTTGTTGCTGTAGACTCTTGCTCATGGAAAATTAATTCTATATGTGTTTTATTATTATTATTATTTGTTATTTTTTAAAAAAGATTTTATTTAATTATTTTTAGAAAGAGGGGAAGGGAGGGAGGCAGAGAGGGAGAGAGACATCAATGTATGGTTGCTTTTCACCTGCCTCCAGCCACAGACCTGACTGGAGACCTGGTTTGCAACCTTGTTATGTGCCCTGGCTGGGGAATCGAACCTGCGACCTTTGGGTTCGCAGGCCGGCGCCTTTATTATTATTTTTAACTTCACGAGTTCATCTTCAGTAGGGATTTTGTGTGTGCGAATTCCAAGCTGCCTGGATTGAGAAAGAATCCCCCTGTGATAGGTGTGTGTTTGTTATTTTCAGGCAATCTGAGGGGATCACCAGCCCAGGGACCCAGGAGAAATATTTGTATTTATTACTTGGCTTCAGGATTCCATTGTCACTCATGTATATACATTAAGATTTCAAATCTACTTGTGGCTTAGCTTCAACTGCTCCCTAGTATGGGCCTAAGATTTGTCTCCTAGTCCCTAGTTTGATATAACTAGTGCCTCATGATTGTGATTAAATAGATTAGAGCTGTATACTTAAGGTCTTTGCACTTCAGCATACAAGTAACTCAATTTTTTTAATGCTTTCACATTTTTCAGGACCAAATTTCTTTTCTGGACAATGTAGAGTGAAGTCTTGGGGTCCAAAAAATTGTCCAAAATCATATTCAGTATTCATTTCTGAGAAAAACTGTCATCTCCTCCATATCCATCTAAATCATAATGTGAATATGTTTGTGTGTTGGTCCATTTGTGTTTGTCTCCCAGCATCCCATTTCCCTGGCTTTGATTATCATGCCCCAGTGTTCCTTTGGGGGCCTACCCACACTCAGTCCATAGCCACTGGATGAAGTTAGTCCCAACTCCCAGCTCCTCATGAGCACACGTCCCACCTCCAAGGCCTCTAACCTAGCATCCTCTGGGCTACAATAATTTTCTCAGTGGAGGACAGGTTTGCTATGCTCATGGGAAAGGAAAGCCTCCTCTCATCCTCCATGACTGTGTGTCAAAAAGATGGAAACCTAGGTCCCTGCAAATTGGAGCGGTAAGCATCTGGACTCAGGGGAGCACAGCCCAGAGGCAGCAGGGACCTACAGGAGAGCAGGTGAGACAGTTCCAATCTGGCTGGTGGGCCAAGGTAGGCTCTGGGCAGTGGTGACTCTACCCAGAGGGGCGGCTCTAACTGAAGACAGCTTCAAGCTCCCCGGTGACTAGAAATCTGAGCAGTGAAGTGTGGACAGTGAGTGCAAACTCTGGAGGGAATGAAGAATTGAACTCCTGCAGGGAAAGGACTGTGTGAGAGCCTTGCCCCAGAGACTGAGAGAGAGGAAGCTCCCACAGGTGAGACCTGTGGGGAACAGGAGCAGGGGAGCAGGGAAGTGCACTGGCTGGGGTGGCAAGAGGGATGAAAACTGTGCCACTGCATCACCCAGGGAAAGGGCGGCTTGGAGCCCGGGTGAGGAGGAAGGGCCCAACCCCAAGCACCCACACCTGCGAGCAGGCTCCCTTGAAAACTCGAAACTGCGCACCAGGAACTTGCAGCTGGTGCAACTGGCACGCCCATCGCAGGTGACAAAGGCCTCCTCGAGGAGCTGGAGGGGGAGGATGGCACTGTGGACCCCCTGGGGAGCCAGGGGCACATTGCAGAGGCAGCAGTGAAAACCTCCACCAAGAGCTGGACTGCTTAGAGCTAGCCTTCTTGGCAGGCAACCAGGGGGTCCCCCGGAGAGCCAGGCACTGTTTGCGGATAGGGGCTACCTCCTCTGGGAGCTGCAAGGGCAGGGCCAGCCACCACAGGAGCCAGTGAGATTGTAGGCCACCCCACGTTGGAGCCAGTTGCCCATCTCAGGCAGAAACCTCCTCCAGGAGCTGGAAGGGTAGGAGCAGCCATAGACACCACAGAAGCATCCTGCAGGTCTTCGCACAGAACCAGTGAGAGAAGGGAGGGCCTCAAAACACCAGGAGCACAGCAACCCAGCTAGGCTACTGGAGGCCCAGCCTACCTGAGGGCTGACACTCAGAATCAGCTCTGACTATGACAACTACAGGCCCTGCCACTCCAAGACCACACAGCTTGACTGTAGACTGCAGAGACTTGACCAAGAAAAAGAGGCAGACCCAGGAAATGGATCACTGCTAGTCTCAAGTATCTAAGTTATACTGAGAGTTACATGAACTATTAATCCCTAACATATCCTTTTCAAAAGTTACTTCCCACATATTGTTAATCCTCCCCTATCTCAAGCCACCTAAATACCCAAGACCCTCCCCCTACTCTTGATTTAAAGTCTACTCACTCTCTGGCTACAATGCATTCCCAGTCCTCAATCTAAGTATTCCTCCCCTTCCCAGCCACCTAAACCCTTTCTTTATTCTTTTCTTCCTTCCTTCCTTTTTTTTTTTTCTTTCTTTTCTTTCTGCTGAAAGCCCACAGGTCCTTGCTCCACCCGGACCAATCAGAGATCATAAAGGGTGAACAGCAACCTAAACCCTTTCTTTATTATTATTATTTTTTCTTTTTCTTGTTATTTTTTCCTTTCCTTTTTTTATTATTTTTTTTTTTTTCTTTTCTGCTATAAGTCCACAGGTCCTGGCTCCACCTGGACCAATCAGGGATCATTAAGGGTAAACAGTCACCTAAACCCTTTTTTCTTATTATTATTATCTTTTTTTTTTCTTTTTTCTTTTTTCTTATTCTTTTTTTCCTGCTAAAAGCCCAGGTCCTGGACCAATCAGGGACCACTAAGGGTGAACAGGGAGGCAGATGCGTCAACTATATACATAGGCTACACTGTTCACTCATACTTGAGGCTTTCTGATTCTCCCTCTCCTCATTTCTGTGAGATAGGATAGAAGGAGTGTCTTGACTGGAAGGAAAGGAGCAATGTACACAACCAATCCAGAATACAACCAGACAGCCCAAATAAAGGCCACACCAAGAACAACAAGTGGAGAAAATCTGGGAGACTGCAACACTGAACTCCACAAATCTCCTAACACAGAAGGGTGCTCAACTAAGGCAAGGAAGCAAAGCAGATTAATCCAAGGAAAAAACAAAAAACAAAAAGCAAGCAACAACAGATACCCAAAAGGGGGGAAAAAAGAATCAGTCCATCACCAAAAGGAACAGAAGAATCCCCAGAAAGACCACCAACTGAAACAGAGGCACACGAAATATCAGCTAAGGAATTCTAAAGAATGATGATAGAGAAGCTCAATGAGCTTAGCCAGCTCAAAGAAAATTATAAACAACTCCAGGGAAGTTACAAGGAACTTACTGAGAGCTACAACAGCATCAAAAAGGACACAGAAACTATCAATAAGTGCCAGCAGGAAATGAAGAATACAATTTCTGAATTGAAGAATACAGTAGAAGGAATCAACAGTAGGCTAGAGGAAGCAGAGGACCGGATCAGCGAGTTGGAGGATAATGTAGACAAATACTCCAAGACAGCACTAGAGAATGAAAAAAGGCTGAACAAGATTGAAGAGGGTTTAAGAGAGCTGGAGGACAACATGAAATGTAACAACATCCGTATCATAGGGATACCAGAAGGAGAAGAGAAACAAGAAATGGAAAACCTGTTCAAAAAGTCATGATAGAAAATTTCCCTAACATGATGAGTGAAAACATTAATCAAGTTCAAGAAGCACAGAGGGTCCCAATGAAGATCAACCCAAACAGACCAACACCGAGGCACATTATTATTAAAATGGCTAATTTCAAAGACAAAGGGAGAATCCTAAAAGCATTAAGAGAGAAACAACAAATAACATATAAGGGGGCTCCAATAAGGCTATCAAATGATTTTTCAACAGAAACAATTCAAGCCAGAAGGGAATGGCAAAATGTATTTCAAGTAATGGTAAACAGGCCTGCAACCAAGAATACTCTACCCAGCAAGGCTCTCATTCAAGATAGAAGGAGAAATAAGGAGTTTCCCAGACAAAAAAAGACCAAAAGAATACGTCTCTACCAAACCAGCATTGCAAGAAATGCTAAAGGGTCTGCTTTAAAAAAATAAATAAAAAATAAAATGAAGAAACAGAGAAAGCCAAAGTGGAATACAGATACAAAGGGAGAAAATGGCAATGAATAAGTATCAATCAATAATAACCTTAAATGTAATGGATTAAATGCATCAATCAAAAGACATAGGGTGGCCGAATGAATAAGACAACATGACCCACACATATGTTGTCTTCAAGAGACCCACCTCAGAACAAAAGATCAACACAGATTGAGAGTGAAGGGATGGAAAAATATATATCAAGCAAATGGACATGAAAAAAAAAAAATAGCTGGAGTAGCAATACTTATTTCAGACAAAATAGATTTTACAATGAAGACCATAAAAAGGGACAAAAAAGGACATTATATAATACTTAAGGGAACAATCCATCAAGAAGAAATATATCTGGTAACCATAAACACACCCAACATAGGATCTCTGAAATATATAAGGAAAATCTTGAAGGACTTTAAGAAAGATATAGACAGCAACACACTAATAGTAGGGGATTTTAATACCCCACAATCAACAATGGACAGATCTTTTAAACAAAAAATCCCCAAATATGTGGCATTGACCAACACTCTAGAGGAAATAGACCTAACTGATGTATACAGAGTCTTTTACCCCAAAGAAGCAAAATACACATTCTTTTCAAATGCACATGGATCATTCTCTAAGTTAGACCACATGGTATGTCACAAGACAAGCCTCCCCAAATACAGGAAAATTGAAATCATACAAAGCATCTTCTCAGATCACAATGGCTTGAAACTACAAATGAATCTCAAGGGAAAGAACCAAAAATTCTCTAACTCATGGAGACTGAATCACATGCTTTTAAGCAATGAATGGGTTAACAATGAGATCAAAGATGAAATAAAAAAGTTCCTGGAAACAAATGACAATGAACACACTGCAGCCCAAAACCTATGGGATAGAGCAAAGGCAGTTCTCAGAGGGCAATTTATAGCAATACAGGCCTTCCTAAAAAAGGTCACAAGAAGTCTATAAAAACAACCTAACCATAAAGCTGCAATAACTAGAGGAGCAACAACAAACAAAACCCAGAGCAAGTAGAAGGAAGGAAATCATCAAGATTAGAGCAGAACTAAATAACTCAGAGATTCAAACTACAATTGGAAGAATCAACAGGTCCAGGAGCTGGTTCTTTGAAAAAATAAACAAAATTGAAAAACCTTTATCCAGACTCATGAAGAAAAAGAAAGAGAGGACCCAAATAAACAGAATCAGAACTGACAGAGGAGAAATCACAACTGGCTGCAAGAACTAGAGGAGCAACAACAAACAAAGCCCAGAGCAAGTAGAAGGAAGGAAATCATCAAGATCAGAGCAGAACTAAGTAACTCAGAGATTCAAACTACAATTCAAAGAATCAACAGGTCCAGGAGCTGGTTCTTTGAAAAAATAAACAAAATTGACAAGCCTTTATCCAGACTCATCAAGAAAAAGAAAGAGAGGACCCAAATAAACAGAATCAGAACTGACAGAGGAGAAATCACAACTGATACCTCAGAAATACAAAAGATTGTAAGAAATTACTACAAACAACTATATGACAAAAAATATGACAACCTGGATGAAATGGACACATTTCTGGAAATGTATAATCTACAAAAACTGAACACAGAAGAAGCAGAAAGCCTGAATAGGCCAATAACAACTAGTGAAATTAAAGAAGTAATCCAAAATCTCCCAAAGCACAAAAGCCCTGGACCGGATGGATACACAGGTGAATTTTACCAAACATATCAAGAAGAACTAGCTCCTATCCTTTTCAACCTATTCCAAAAAATACAGGAAGAGGGAAGACTCCCAAACTCTTTCTATGAGGCCAATATTATTCTAATCCCAAAACCAGGGCAAGACACAAGTAAGAATGAAAGCTAGAGGCCAATATCTCTGATGAACATAGATGCTAAAATTCTCAACAAAATATTGGCCAACTGGATTCAGCAGTACATTACAAAGATCATACACCATGATCAAGTGGGTTTTATCCCAGGGATGCGAGAATGGTACAACATTCACAAATCAATAAATGTGATACACCACATCAACAAATTGAAGGATAAAAACCATATGATCATATCAATAGATGCTGAAAAAGCATTTGATAAAGTACAGCAATCATTTATGATAGAAACCCTCAGCAAAATGGGAATAGAGGGAGCATACCTCAACAACATAAAGGCCATCTATGAGAAACCTGAAGCCAACATCATACTTAACGGACAAAAACTGAAAGCTTTCCCCCTAAGATCAGAAATGAGACAAGGCTGTCCACTTTCTCCACTTCTATTCAACATTGACTTGGAAGTTCTGGCTATAGCCATCAGAGAAGAAAAAGGAATCAAAGGTATCCAAATTGGAAAGGAGGAAGTCAAACTGTCATTATTTGCAGATGATATGATAGTGTACATACAAAACCCGATGGGCTCCTCCAAAAACTTACTCAACCTAATTAGCAAATTTAGCAAAATAGCTGGGTATAAAGTCAATATCCAGAAATCAAAAGCATTTTTGTATACCAATAATGAAACAACAGAAATAGAAGCGAACAAACAAATCCCATTTACCATAGCAACAAGAACAATAAAGTACCTAGGAATCAACTTAACTAAGGAGGTAAAAGACCTGTGCTCAGAAAACTACAGAACAATGAAGAAAGAAATCAAGGCAGATACAAATAAATGGAAGCATATACCATGTTCATGGATGGGAAGAATTAACATCCTTAAAATGTCCATACTACCCAAAGCAATCTACATATTCAATGCAATCCCAATTAAAATACCAATGACAGACTTCACAGAAATAGAAAAAATACTTCAAAAATTTATATGGAGCCAAAAACACCCACGAATATCCACCACAATCTTGAGAAAGAAGAACAAGGTAGGAGGAATCACAATACCAGACTTCAAACAATACTACAAGGCTACTGTCATCAAAACAGCATGGTACTGGCATAAGAATAGACATATAGATCAATGGAACAGAATAGAGAGCCCAGAAATTAACTCAGGACTCCATGGTCAACCAATATTTGACAAAGGAACATCAAATGGAGTAAAAACAGTCTCTTCAACAAATGGTGTTGGGAGAACTGGACAGCAACATGCAAAAAGATAAAACTAGACCACCAACTTACACCATACACCAGAATAAACTCAAGATGGATTAAGGATTTAAACATAAGCAGTGCCATCATGAAGGTCCTGGAGAAAAATATAGGCAGTAAACTTTTGGATATCCTACGCAAAAATATGTTTACTGATAGTTCAGCAAGGGCGAAGGAAATCAAAGAACGAATCAACAAATGGGACTATATCAAATTGAAAAGTTTCTGTTCAGCTAAAGAAAATATCAGCAAAATTCAAAGGAAACCAACTGGATGGGAAAACATAATTGCCAATGATACCTCAGACAAGGGTCTGATCTCCAAAATATATAAAGAACTAATGCAACTCAACACCAGGGAGACAGACAGCCCAATTCAAAAATGGGCAAAGGACCTGAACAGACAACTCACTGAGGAAGATATACAAAGGGCCCAGAGGCATATGAAAGAATGCGCAACATCACTAGTCATCAGAGAGATGCAAATTAAAATCACAATAGGATACCACCTCACACCTGTCAGAATGGCAATCATCAACAAATCAACAAACAACAAATGTTGGCGAGGATGCAGGGCAAAGGGAACCCTCATACACTGTTGGTGGGAATGTAGGCTGGTGCAGCCACTGTGGAAAACAGTATGGGGTTTCCTTAATAAACTAAAAATGGAACTGCCTTTTGATTCAGCAATTCCACTACTTGGACTATACCCAAAGAATCCTGAAGCACCAATTCATAAGAACCTATGTACACCTATGTTCATAGCGACACTATTTACAATAGCCAAGTGCTGGAAACAGCCTTAGTGCCCATCAGTGGATGATTGGATCAAAAAACTTTGGTATATTTACACAATGGAATACTATACAGCAGAAACAAAGAAGTAACTCCTACCCTTTGCAACAACATGGATGGAACTGGAGAGTATTATGCTTAGTGAAATAAGCTAGTTAGTGAAGGAGAAATACCATATGATCTCACCCATTACAGGACAATAATGAACAAAACTAACCACAAGCAAAACAGACCCAAATATATGAATACAGTGAATAGGCCTTCAGTGGTCAGGGGGATAGGGGTTGGGGGGAGGGTGGAAGAAGAGGCAAGGAAGGGGAGCAGTTTAGACAAGAACCTAGTATAAAGGAACCATGGACATGGACAACAGGTGGGATTGACTTTGGGGGGGAATGGGTGGTTGGGGAGGGGGACAGAAAGCAGCAAAAATGGGATGGATATAATACAACAACAGTAGAATTAAAAAATAAAAATATTTTTAAAAAATAAAATAAAATAAAAATTAAATAAATCATATAAAACTTTTACAGCCTATGACTTTTTTTCATCCCTTTAAACCTTGTAGATGCTGTGTTGCCACTTTTGTATTGAAGTTCCTATTCTTTAACCTGGGTGCATAATTCTGACTCTGAGGAGTAGTCACGGACATTAGAGGTTGTTCGTTAAATATTGGGACATCTGGGTTTTTCTCTTCTTTTGTTAAAAAAATACTTTAATTATTTTTCACATTAAAATTTCATAGCAGGCCCTGGCTGGTGGCACAGTGGATAAGGAGCTGGACTGTGAACCCAAAGGTTGCTGGTTCCATTCCCAGCCAGGGCACATAACCAGGTTGCAAGTCAGGTCTCCAGCCAGGTCCATAGCTGGAAGCAGGTGAAAGACAACCATGCATTGATGTCTGTTTCCCTCTCTGTCTCTCTCCCTTCCTCTCTCTCTCTCTCAAAATAATAAAATCTTTGGGAAAAAAACTCCAAAACTGGAGAATGACATTCACGTATTTACTCTATCAGTGGGAGTTAGAGCTTACAGTATTATTATTAATTTTTACTTTATATATTTTGAAGACCTCTGCATGATGTAACTGAATTTTAAAATACCGTCTTTATTTTTATGTGGTTCTGTGACTGTTGTTCAGATCCTCCTCTTGCTGGAGAAACCCTGGTTCTTCTCTCACCTATGCCATAAAGAATTGTAGATCAGCTAGGCTTTCAGCATGCCCACAGAATGTATTCATGAAAAGGAGAGAAAAAACAAGGGTGGCCAGAGGGCCAAGAAAGTGAGTCCCTTGCCCTGAGGACTGATGTAGTTGGTGGGATGGGGGTGATAAAGTTACATATTGATTGATGGACAAAGGTGGTGCCAACTTTTCTTAGGGGCCATGACTACCCAAACTTAGGTATGTGTGGGGGTCTGTTAGCCCATATCCTTACCTTGCTCCAAGTTCCATTTTGTTCATATGTAAGTGAAGGGAGGCCATTAAATAAAGTTGGGGCAGTTACTCAAGGTTATCTATGGGCTCCTTCTGTAAGCATTTGAGACTCCCTCGTAAAATAGAGAGTGACCAGAGGTAGGCAACTAACCAAAGTTGTTTTATGAGCTTCTCCTTTGGGTGTTGTGAACCCCACCTCCTCTTTCCCCTTCCAGGTCTTGGGATGAAAGTACAGTCTCAAGGTTTCCTTTTTCCCAGCTAATGGAAATGATATACACAGACTTTCTACGGCTCTCCACCCCCTCATCCTGCCCTACCACAGTTTACGTGTGTTGTTCAGAATGCTTGGCACCCTTACTGGACCAGGCTCAGGCGTCCTAGGTCAGCAGATGAGAACATGTTTCCCTCTGCTTCTCGCTTTCTGTATTAAGTTCTTTATTAAGAGTGTAATGGTGAGGGTCCTGCCTTTGTTTCCTTCTGCTACTCATTCTGCTGCAACATCCCACCTCTAGTTATAGGGACCCAAATCTTTGGGGACTTTGGGCTCATGACTGCTGGGCCAAAAGGTGGGGCATGTGTCCCTCCTCCTCCCTGCATTGGTTCACCCTCTATCCTACCTAACAATCCCCCCCCAAGCATGTGGAACCAAATCTGGGGGCTTTGGGGTGACAGCTGCTCTGGCTAAAGAGGGATGTTGAGCTTTCTTTGGGTCCATCTGCTTGCTAACTATGTACGGGACAGAGGAGATGGAGGGATGTGTCCTTCTAATTGGCCCATGATAGATGTCTGGAGCTTCCTGTTCCAGAGGTTACTAGTTGTTCAGGATGATCATTTGTAGCTTTTATAGCCTCTACTCTGGAAGAGAAGAACTTAGTAAGTTAATTATCATGGATCTAAATCTGTGGGGTGGATTCAGGGCATCATTCCCAGCAGCTTCAGGGAAGAATGCATTATTCACAGGACATCTTAGGGAGCTCTCTATTGTTCATCCAGTTGCTGTTCAGGACCTTGAGTCTTCCAAATCTTCACCAAGACTTGGTATCCCGGCCAGAACAGGTACAGTATCTCATCAGGTGGATAGAAAAACCTGCACTGAGCAAACTCTTAGAAAATGGTTAATTCATATAATGACCTATAAACCAGTCTCTGAGTCTGTGAGACTGAAGACATCCAGTTGCAGGGCCTTTGCTGGAACAGTGGCAATTTGACAGGTCCTTCTTGCCTGTAAATTGAGCATCTGATGATGTTACAAACCAGTTTTAACATCCGAATAAAACAAGCTTTGAAGACTATTAGTTGCACTGCTCTAATGTCTATGAATCATGGTTTTTCTCCCTAAGATAAGACAATGCTCTCATTGTTATTAAAGAGATTGCATTAAGTCTAGTTTTATTTTTGCCTGTGTGTTTGCACGAACACAACAAGAGCAGCAGTTGATCATATATGATCTTCAAGTGTGCTTTGCTGGAACTTACAGGAGGAACCTCTAGATTCACTCTTTGGTCCACCCTTCAGGTCACAGAAGCTGAGCCACGCAACTGCCATTTGACTTTGCTTATAGCACCTGCTTCTCTCAAGTCCTTGAGGTTTCTATTGTGCCTTGAGGATCTTT
>PVIW01011491.1:0-37212 GCA_004026585.1 Noctilio leporinus | reverse complement strand
TATTGATAGTTTCCATGTCCTTTTTCATGCTGTTGTAGCTCTCAGTAAGTTCCTTGTAACTTCCCTGGAGTTCTTTGTAATTTCCCTGGAGTTCTTTGTAATTCCCCTGGAGTTCTTTGTAATTTCCCTGGAGTTCTTTGTAATTTCCCTGGAGTTGTTTGTAGTTCTCCTGGAGTTGTTTACAGTTTTCTTTGATGTGGCTGAGCTCACTGAGCTTCTCTATCATCATTCTTTTGATGATAGAGAACCTGCTTTGCTTCCTTGCCTTAGTTGAGCACCCTTCTGTGATAGGATATTTGTGGAGTTCAATGGTGCTGTCTCCCAGATTTTCTCCACTTGCTGTTCTTGGTATGTCCTTTATTTGGGCTGTCTGGTTGTTATCTGGGCCTGTGGGCTTTTAGCAGAAACAAAAACAAAAACAAAAACAAAAAACAAAAACATACACAAAAAAAACAAAAACAAAATACCAAACCAAATCAACCAACCAACCAAACAAACAAACAAACAAAAAAATTGCAAAAGGATAAAAGAAATAAAAATTATAATAATAATAAGAAGAAAGGGTTTAGATGGCTGTTCACCTTTAATATTCCCTGACTGGTCCAGATGGAACCTGGACCTGAGGGCTTTTAGCAGAGGAAAAGAAAAAAAAAAAAAAAAAAAAAAGGGAGAAAGTCCCAAGAGAAAGAGAAATCAATATTAATAAAGAAAAGGTTTAGGTTTCTGTTCACCCTTTATGGTCTCTGTTTGGTCCCGGTGGAGCTAGGACCAGTGGGTTTTATCAGGGAGAAAGAAAGGAGAAAGAAGGAAAGAAAGAAAGAAAGAAAGAAAGAAAGAAAGAAAGAAAGAAAGAAAAGAAAAGGATGGGGGGTGAAAGTCACAAGACAAAGAGAAATCAATATTAATAAAGAAACGTTTTAGCTGTGTGTTCCCCCTTTATGATTTCTGATTGGTCCAGGTGGAGCCTGAACCTGTAGGCTTTACCAGGAAGAAAAGGAAAAGAAAAATTAAAAAAAAAAAAAGAGGAAGGAAGAAAAGAATAAAGAATGGGTTTAGAAAGGCTGGGGAAGGGAGGAATACTTAGATTGAGGACTGGGAATGCATTATAGCCACAGAGTCAATAGACTTTAATTCGAGAGTAGGGAGGGTCTTGGGTATTTAGGTGGATTGAGGTATGGGGTGGATTAAGAATATGTGAGGAGTAACTTTTGCAAAGGATATGTTGGAGCTTAATAGTTCATATTGTTCTCGGTATAATTCAGGTGCTTGAGATTGGCAGCAATCCCTTTCCTGATGCTGCCTCTTTTTCTTGGTCAGGACTTTACAGTCTATAGTCTATATTCTAGCCAGTCTTTGCTTGTGGCAGGGCCTCAGATTGTTGCAGTAGGGCTGATTCTGAGTGTCTGCCCCCAGGTAGGCTGGGCCTTCAGCAGCCTGGCTGGGTTTTAGGGCTGCCGGTGTTCTGGAGCCCACAGGGAGCCCCCTCCCACTCCTGGCGGAGGTTCCTGCCCAGGATGCTCACCCAGCACTTCTGCAGGGCAGTCAGCAATTTCGCTGGTCCCTGTGACGACGGGCCCCACCCCTGCAGTTCTGGGAGGAGGCCGGGCCTGTCAGTCAACACTGTCCGGGGTCCACCTACACTGTCCCGCCCTTCCAGGGCGGGCATCACGCCCCCAAGCCAACCAGCTCTCCTCGGAGTCCTTTAAGCGGCCTCCGTGATGAGCCCCTCCCAGGCGCGGGCGGTGCGGCCTTTGTCTCCGGCAATGGCGGGTCAGTTACCCCCGCCACTAAGTTCCCGGCTCGCCGGCTCACCGCTTGGAGTTTCCCGCGGAGCCTGGGGGCCTGTGTGGTTGCGCAGGGCTGGGCCTCCCCCCTCGCAGGGGCTTCTAGCTGCTGTTTCCCTGGTGGCCCAGCAGCTCCGTTTTCGGCCCTCTCGCTGCCCCTCTGGTGCACTTCCCGCTCCCCCGCTCCGGCTTCGCGCAGGACTCTTCTCCACCGCCTCTAACCCTGCGCGGAGCCTCCTCTCCCTGTTGCCGGTGTGAGTCTCTCACAGTCCCTCCCCTGCAAGAGTTCAATTCCGGGTTCCCTATGGCGTTCGCCCTCGCTGCCCGCACTTCTCTGTTGAGACTTCCAGTCACCAGCGAGCCCGGAACTGGCCCCAGTCAAACGCGCCCCTCTGGGCAGAGCCGCCCCTGCCCAGAGCCGACCTTGGCCCGCCGGCCGGCCGGTCAGTCGGGAACGCCTCACCTACTGTCCTGCTGGCCTCCTCTGCTTCTGGGCTCTGCTCCCCTGTGTCCAGATGCTATCCGTTCCAATCCCTAGGGTCCTGAAGACGTCTCACACTCCCTATCTTGTCCTCTAGCTGCTTTGGTACTCGAGAACACCATCAGCACTGCTCTCTACTCTGTCGCCATCTTCCCTCCTCAGAAAGCCATCTTATCTGACAAATGGACATGGACCCATCTTCTTGAGGATCACTGCAACTGCCCTAGGATTTTATTAATTTCCTAGGGCTGGCATAACAATGTACCTCAGGCTGGGTGGTTGAAACACCAGAAATTAATGTGGAGGCTAGGAGTCCAAAAGCAATGTGTCTGCAGGGTTGCCTTCTTCTAAGGGCCATGAAAAAGATCCAGTTCACACTTTTCTCCCAGCTTCTGCTGGTTTGCTGGTAATCTTTGGCTGGTAGAAGCATGACCCTGATTAATGTCTTTATCTTTACATGGCATTCTCCTTGTATGCATGCAATTTCCCCCTTTTGAAAATGCATCTGTCATCCTAGACTAGAGTGCATCCTAATGATTTCATTTAAATTTGATTGTCTTTGTAAAGATACTCTCTTCATATAAGATCAGCTTGTGAGGTACTGGGAATTAGGAACTCAGCATATGGACTTCGAGGGGGAAGGTCAATTTAACTCAAAAAGAAAGATAGTCTTTCTATATCAGAAAACACAAAAAGACCAACTATATTTAAAGGCTTATTGTGGAATCAATTCTTCATGAGTAAAAGGTCCCAGAATCTTTACTCTTTTAGCTTTTTCATTTGGCCTTTATCTTTCTCTACCCTCCATCAATCCTTTCTTTTCTAGTGTCCTTCCTTAGAAATCTTTTTTCTTTTAATCCTAATTATCTCCTTCAAGGTCTTTGTTGTTTCATATGTTTTCCCCCTTACTTATTTCTACTGTTCATTGTGGATACCTGCTTCTGCTGCTTTTATTCAAAAGAAGGGTTAACATTTCTCTGAAACCAGTGCTTGTCAACCATGGAGGTAAAAATGCGCTAGCAAATCCCAAGGTTGTAATATATGTTCAGATAATTGGTTCCCAATTCTACCAATGATTTTCTTTGTAAAAATATGTATTTCACTATAAACTCTTACTAGTTACCCATTCATTTGCATTCTGATATGCTTTCTTAAAGTAGGAAGAAGGCAAAGTTATAGACAATGTGTGAGAATTTGTGTGTAATGGATAGACTATCATATCTGTGCCCATGGGAATGTGTCATGCATGTGACTCTCATTCATCATGGATGTCACAGAAAAAAGCATGAAAGCCACTCCTTCAGGGATTAACAGGACAGTTTCCTTATTATCCATTCCAGTCTCACAATATTTCCCCTCTGTCTGTAGACTTTACAGTACTCAGGCCACAGTCCTGGTGCTGGTTGTATGTGTAGCATCTTTGCCTTTATTTCTTAGAACACAGGCCCCTTGTTGGTGGTCCCCATCATAGGAACCAATGCCTTATTGTTTCAGCTCCTTAGAATGAGACTAATATCCTCCCATTAATTTCCTGATTCTTGCTATTTGTTCTTGCAACTGCATTCTCCATTCCTTGAACCTATATTGGCTGATCTCCTAGGCCTGACCCTTTCCCTGTCTGAACCCAAGATATAGTCCAATTTTCCTTCCTTCTTTCTTTTTTTCTTATCTAAGAATACTTTTATACCCTGTACTACTGTGTCATTTTAGCCAGTCTTTCCTGTTATACCCTATCCTTTACCTACTCAAATCCTGACCTGATATCTTTTCTTTCTATAGCACCCCAGGGTTTAAAGAGACCAATATACTAAAGTAAACAAATATTACTAGAGAAATATTACTAGATCTTGCTTTTCTGTTATAAAACTATCATCCTCCTCCCCAGTCCCAATATTCATCACAGCAATATTTTAATAAGAGATCAATATTTTCTTAAAGCACCATTAAATGAAATTAGTGTTTTAGTTATACTGGTTCACTTTTTGGAAAATTATCTGTTCTTCCCTCCTTTCTAACCCCTGTCTCTTGATTAGGCCAGAAGTATAGACCACATACTAGACAGTATGCTATATATTTCTAAAATCTTATTACTTATGTATAATATCTTTCTAAAGAGATATTATTATCCCCACATTATAGGTGAAGAAGGATGATTAAGTTGCCAAAATCACTCAATTAATATCTTTCATAATCAGGGCTCAAATTTAAGCCTTTCTGACTCTAAAGTTACTAAGCTCTACATCCTCCCAGAATAACACACTGATATTACAGTCTATTACAAAATGAATGTCAATCTTGACTTATTTGCATTTCAGAGCATCTACATTAATTTGTGGTATAAATGTTCAGGAACAAATCTATTAACTAAGGAGAAAAATCTCAGAAAAAGAGGAATATCCACAAGCACACTGTAGCAAGGGAAAAGGTTATTAGATAAGGTTAGTACGTAAGGTATCTAATATTTCTTCCAAATGTGTGTTTGTTTCCTAAAGGCCCTAACAAATGTACAAACAGTATGATCAGCCTCTGCAGTTGAAAAAGAGCCGACAGCACTATGCATAGGCTGGGCTTGCATGTGAGATTAATTATAAGTCAGTCCAGCTCACCCGTTGGTCTTATCCTCTCTTGTTCTGTTTCAGGGCAACTGCTGAGATGGTCAGTTGAGAATCAGGCAAATATGGCTTGCTATCACTGAAGTGGCATGTCAAATCACCAACTGGAAGGTGAAAATGCATTCTACCTTCAAGTCTGTCACTCGGCATGGAAGAGCCATTTCAAGCCACAGACACTAAGATGGGCTCACATGGAAAAAGGAGAAGGTTAAGAGAAGTAGCCATTGCAGATGATATGTAGTAAGTGAAAGTGTAAAACTACAAGATGGAAATCTAGAAAACATGCTGTATAGATTTCTTGGAACACAGCTTGAAGGAAGTAAAACTGACTGAGTATTGCTGAGCAACAAAAACAGTAGACAGATCACTAATATGCAGTAATCAAGAATGAAGTGTTGGAACATCTGTTCTTTTGTCTGCCTGGATGCCCTTCCTGTTGGAAGCTGCTCCTTTGACACACCAAGTGGTTCTGATGTGGCTGTCTTTCCTGGCATGGGGTAGACAAATGACTCAAAGGGGTCAACTGGAGTATCTCATTTTCCAGGGCCCAGGTATTGATTGACTAAAGCTGTATGAGACCTAAATTGGACTTCTATTGTTATAAGAAGAGAAAGAGGATCTCATTTGTTTTGAGTTTATATGGGAATGGCTGGTAGGCCCTACCACTTGGGGAGAATAAGCCAACATGGAAGAAGGAAGGCAAGAGACAATGGCATATGGCTAAGGACATTGCTTTCTACATTCAGCCCCAAATAGGCCTAAAACCAGAAAATACCAACACTTTTTAAATTTTTGAGCCAATAATAACCACTCTCTCTTTTGGGAAAGATTTATTGGGGTATAATTTACATGCAGTAAAACTCACCCTGTTTTTTAGATTAATATTTCCATGCATATCAATCAATGTATAAAGATTGTACCATCACCACCACAATAAGACGTAGAATATTCTGTAAACCCAGAAAGTTGCACCATGCTCCTCCATAGTCAATCTCCTGCTACCCTCCACTAGGCAGCTGTTGATCCTAAAGTTTGCCTTTTCCAGAATGTTACATAGATGAAATCATAAAGTATGTAGCCTTTGGAGTATTGCTTCTTTCACTGCACTTAATGTGTTTGAGATCCATCTGCATTATTGCAAGTATTGGTAATTTGTTTTTTTTTTATTGTTAAGTTGTATTTCATTATGTGAATATACAAGTGTTTGTTTATCCATTCACCTGTTCATGGGCATGTGGAGTGTTTCTAGCTTTTGGTGATCATGAAGAAAGCCATAATAAATAATTGCATATAGGTTTTTGTCTGAGCACATTTTCACTTTTTTTTGGGTAATACCTAAGCATAGGAATGCTGAATTTTATGGTAAATTTATTTTTAATGTTACAAGAAACTTTCAAACTGTATTCCAAAGTGGCTGTACTATATTGCATTCTCATCAACATAATTGCCATTGCTCCACTTACCAGCATTTGACATTTTCTTTTAAATTTGAATAATTAATTCTACTAGGTTTGCAGTGTTATCTCATTGTGGTTTCAATGAAAAGTGATGTTAAATATCTTTTTATATGTGTGCTTACCTCCCGCATATCTTAGTGAAGTGTCTTATTAAAATTTTTGCCAATTTGTGTTTGTTTCTTATTGCATTATGAGAATAATTTATGTATTCTGATTACAAGTTCTTTATCAAATTTATGTTTTGTCAATATTTATTCTTAGTCTGTGATTTGTCTTTTCATTTTCTTAGCAGTGTTTTATAGAGAACAGAAAATTTTAATTGTGAAGAAATTCAATTTAAATTTATATCTAAGTTATTTTGTATGATAGATAATGTGTTTTATCTAAAAAATCAGGTCTTCATAGTTATATTTCAAGTGTAGAATTATAATCAATTTGGGTTTAATTTTTTAATATAGTGTTCTTCCTTTATTTCTTTTTTCAAAGTTTCTTTTTCCTTTCTTTAAAATTAATATATTATTGTTCTATGACATTTATCCCATTCCCCCCATCCCCTTACTCTCCCCTCCCCCATCTTCCCCATCTCTTCTCCCATAGTCAATCCCACATGTTGTCCATGTCCATGGGTCATTTATGCTAGTTCTTTGACTAAGCTGTTCCTCTTCTTTGCCTCGTTCTCCCCATCCCCTGTACCCTCTGCACCCTGTCAGTCTGTTTCTTGTTTCCATGCTTCTGGTTTTATTTTGCTTGTTCATTTGTTTTGGTCATTAGTGTCCAGTATCTCCCTTTTATAGATGACAATTAAAGTTCTTACCCCTGGTAACCGGGTAGTCTTGACTAATATAGATGAAATTGATCACAAATGTTCAATGAGAGAGGTTTTTATTTTTAATTATACTTTATTGAATATGCTATTACAGTTGTCCCATTTTTTTCCCTCCACCTAGACCACCCATTCCCTGAGGCACCCCACACAAACATCGTTGTTCATGTCCATGGGTCATGCGTATAACTACTTTGGCTACTTCGTTTCCTATACTGTACTCTACATCCCCATGGCTATTCTATAACTTCTTATTGGTACTGCTTAATTCCCTCATCTCTTCACCCATTCCCCCGTACACTACTGTCCTATCTGGCAACCATCAAAATGCTTTCTGTATCAATGATTTGTTTCTGTTATTCTTGTTTGCCTAGTTTGTTTTTAACATTCAATTGTTGATAGCTATGTATTTATTGCCTTTTTATCATTCATAGTTTTTATTTTCTTCCTTTTCTTATTTTTTATTTTTCAGAGAGAGGGGAAGGGAAAGAAGCAGGGAGGGAGAGAGACATCAATGTATGGTTGCCTTTCACCTGCCTCCAGCTACAGACCTGGCTGGAGATCTGGCTTGCAGCCTGGTTATGTAGCCCTGGCTGGGAATTGAACCAATGACCTTTGGGTTCACAGGCTTGTGCCTTATCCACTGTGCCACCATTCAGGGCTGTATATTTTTCCCTTTTCTTAAATAAGACCCTTTAACATTTCAGGTAATAATGGCTTGGTGATGATGAGCTCTGTTAGTCTTTTCTTGCCTGGGAAGCTCTTTATCTGCCCTTCATCTGTAAACGATAACTTTGTTGAGTAGAGCAATCTTGACTGTCCCTGCTTTTCATTACTTTGAATATTTCTTGCCAGTCCCTTCTAGCCTGTGAAGTTTCTTTTGGGAAATCTGCTGATAGTCTTATGGGAACTCCCCTGTAGGTAAGTAACTGCTTTACTCTTGCTGTTTTTGAGATTCTATATTTACTTTTAACCTTTGGCATTTTAATTATGATGTGTCTTGGAGTGGGTCTTTTCCCATCCATCTTATTTGGGACTCTGTGCTTTCTGGACTTGCATGTCTACTTCCTTAACCAAATTAGAGAAGTTTTCTTTCATTATTTTTTCAAATAGATTTCTAATTTCTTACTCTTTCTCTTCTTCTGGTACTGCTATGATATAAATGTTGGGATGATTGAAGTTGTCCCAGAGACTGTTTACAGTATCCTCATTTTCTTGCATTCTTTTTCATTTTTGTTGTTTTGATTGGCTATTTTTTGCTTCCTTATGTTCCAAATCATTGATTTGATTCTTGCCTTCATCTACTCTACTATTGTTTCCCTGTAAATTATTTTTTATTTCAATTAGTGTATCCTTCATTTCTGACTGAATCTTTTTTATGCTGTTGAGGTCCTCACTAAGTTTGAGCACCCTATAAGCAGTGATTTGAACTCTGCATCTGATAGATTGCTTATCTCCATTTTCTTTGCTTTTTATTCTGCAGTTGTGATCTATTCTTCCATTTGGGCCATGTTTCTTTGCTCATTTTGCCAGTCTCCTTATGTTTGCTTCTATGCATTAGGTAGTGCTGCTATGATTTGCTGTCTTGGTTTCATAGCCTAATGTAATAAGTGTTTTGTAGGGTTTAATGGCATAACCTTCCCTATCATTCAAGATGGGTACTCAAGGTATGGATTTCATGTGACCTGAGTACGCTCTTTTTTTGTACTTGAGCCTTGGTTTGCTCTTGGCAGGTCATTGGGAAGGACTTACACAGGCCAGTCAGCTGCAAGAACTGTCTGTGACCACTGTCCACCAACCTCCATCCCCCATGGAGGATGAGCTATGCAGGGGAAGGGTGGTAGTGTTCCAAAGTGGTCTGTAGCTTTCCACTGGGTGTATAGGACCTGGATTTCCGGGGGTGGTGCAGGCCAACAAGAGCCCCTACCTGTGTTTTGCCCAGGGCTACCCTGCCAGAGCCATAGAGCAATCTGAGATGGCTGCCACTTGTGTTGAGCATGGAGATTCCCAGGAAAATATAAGCTGTGATTCTAGGATGGCTGCTGCTAGTGCCATGCCTGGGGCCATTTAGCAAGAAGTATGGAGGTTGGGAGCTCACTGAGGTCAACTCTTGTTTGTTTGAAAGATTTAGGAAATTGTAAAGCACAAGCCAAGACCAGCAGTTCATATGAAAAAGATATTTTAAACAGCTATAATTTGGGTGTAGCAGAGCCTCAGGGTATCTTCAGGGTGGGGCATACTGTGTTAACCAGGTTAACATATGGCACCTGCCTCCTGGCTCTGAGGCTCTGACTGCCTTTCTGTCTGGGAGAAAGCTGTCCCCCACTGCTCACCTTGATGCCAGACACTGCAGGTCCTCCTTGTATGCCACTAGTATCCTTCAAGATGCTACCTTAGTGCTGGAGCTTGAAAGGAGTCTGAGTAAGTTTGTGTGTGCATTATTTAAGAGGAACCAGCTCAATGCCCACTGATTTGATCAGCCAGAAGTTATGGGGACTTATCTTCCAGGCAATGAACCTTGTGCTGTGATGCCTGGTGGGGCTGGAACTCCTTGTTCTCAAGTTATCCCTTCCCAATTTTAATCTACCAAGTATGGATGTGGGACCAGCCCATTCTGTATCTCCACTCCTCCAACCAGTCTGGATGGATATGGTTTTTTAAAATTCTGTAGTTGTCAGACTTTCATTTAACTCTACTTCTGCTATTTTGAGCGATGGCTGTTCAACAATTTAGTTGTAATCTTGATGTGGTTGTGTGAGAAGGTGAGCTATGTTTACCTGTGCTGCCATCTTGCCTGGAAGTCTCATGAGACATTTTAAAAGTATATTTTATTGATTATACTATTACAGTTGTTCTATTTTCCCCCTTTGTCCCCCTCTACTTGGTACCTCTATCCTCTCCAGCAAATTCCCCTACTTAATTAATGTCCATGGGCCATGCATATAAATTCTTTGGCTTTTCTATTTCTTTTACTATTCTTATCATCCCCCTATTTTGTACCTACCAATTTATGCTTCTTAATCCCTGTACCTTTTCCCCACATTCTCTCTTTCTCCCTCCCAGCTGATACCCTTCAAGTGATCTCTATACCTATGATTCTGTTCCTGTTGTGGTTGTTTGCTTAGTTTGTTTTATTAGATTCAATTGTTAATAGTTGTGAATTTGTTGCCAGTTTATTGTTTATAGTTTTGATCATTTTTTCTTTAAATATGTCTCTAACATTTCATAATAATGGCTTGGTGATGATGAACCTTGTCTAGGAAGCACTTTATCTGCCCTTCCATTCTAAATGATAGCTTTGCTGGATAGCATATTCTTGGTTATAGGTCCTTGCTTTTCATCACTTTGACTACTTCTTGACAGTCCCTTTTTGCCTGCAAACTTTCCTTTGAAAAATCAGAGGAAAGTATTATAGAAACCCCTTTGTAAGTAACTCTCTTTGTTTCTCTTTCTGCTTTTAAGATTCTTTTTGTCTTTAATCTTTGGCATTTTAATTATGATGTGTCTTGGTGTGGTCCTCTTTGGGTCCAGCTTGTTTGAGACTCTCTGTGCTTCCTGGGCTTGTATGCCTACTTCCTTCACCAAATTATGGAAGTTTTCTTTCATTATTTCTTCAATAAATTTTCAATTTCTTGCTCTTCCTCTTCTTCTTTTGCTACCCCTATGATTTGGATGTTGGTATATTTAAAGTTATCCCAGAAGTTCCTAAGTCTCTCCTCATTTTTTCAGTTCTTGTTTCCTCGTTCTGTACTGGTTGACTGGTTATGTCTTCATTATGTTCCATACCATTGGTTTGAGTCTTACTTCCCTTCCTTTCATCATGGTTTCCTGTGGATTTTCCTTCATTTCACTTAGCCTAACCTTCACTTCTTCCTGTCTGCATTTGCCATACCCAAGCATATCTGTCAAGTCTGTAAGCATCTTTATCACCAACCTCTTGAACTCTGGATCTGTTAGGTTGGCTATCTCCTCATTGCTTAGTTTGCCCACTGGAACCTTGATCTGTTCCCTCTTTTGGACCATACTTTTCAACTTGACAGGCTCTTGTATTTGCCTCTGTGTATTAGGTGTAGCTATCATACCTGTTACATTGTAAGGGGCAGAGCCTTAGGCATTTGTCAGTACTGGGCGACCAGTTTCACCACATTGTGGTGCTATATGTAGGGGAGGAGTCTGAGAAGGATCAGTGCTGCTTGCTCAGCACTTAATTCCTTTCCAGGCACTTCTTCCACTTCCCATATGGGACTGGTGCCTCTCTAGCTATTGCCCTGGCCATGGTTCTGAGTGGATAAGTCTGTAGACATTCCAGGATGGTGGGGCCCTCTAAACAAATTGACTCTGCTGAGAGACTGGCTGTTTCTTCCTCTTCTCCAACCCCCACTGGTTTCACAGTCAGAAGCAATGTGGGTTTTCGACCTCCTCCATTCCCCCAGCACTGGAACTGTGAGCCATGAAAGTCTGATCTGATGCTGGGAACACTTCCCAGGTGTCCCTCCCTACTTTTTAAAATTTGTTGCTTTGCTTTCCACCACTGGCCACTGCTGCTGCCTTGCCACCACTGCTGCTGCCGTGCCTACTCTACCCCTCCTACTTGCCTGAATGAGTATTTCTTCTTTATACCTTTGTTTATTGGACTTCCATGCAGGTCAGCTTTCTGGAACTTCTGGTTGTCTTCAGTTTTGGGGTAGTTGTATTCCTTCTTACTAATTGAGGGAGAAGCAGCATGTCTACTTACACCTCCATCTTTATTGGAAGTTCTTGCTATTTTGATTGAATGCTTTTTTTCTTCCTTATGTTCCAAATCATTGATCTGATTCTCTGTTTCATTCATTCCACTGTTGGTCGCATGTAGATTTTTCTTTATTTCACTTAATGGAACCTTCATTTCTTCCTGGGTGTTTTTATGCTGTTACCATATTAAATGAGTTCTTTGAGCATCCTGATCACCATTGTTTTAAACTCTGCATCTGATAAGTTGCTTATCTCTGTTTGATTTAATTCTTTTTGGACTTTTGTCCTGTTCTTTCATTTGGGCCATATTTCTTTGTCTCCTCAATTTGGCAGCCTCTCTATGTTTGTTTCTGTGTAGGTAGAGTTGCTTTGATTCCCTGTCTTTGTAGTGTGGCCTATTATAGAAGATTGCATCTATAAATTATATGGGCTACAGATTTAGGTGATTGCCAAGGCAGGGCAACCTATTTCACCACTTGGTGGCTCTATGTGTGGGAGAGCTAAGAGAGGGATGATGATGCTGCCTGGCTTACGGAGGTTTGCCTGGAAGGAAGCTGACTCCTGGCACTTACTTACTTCCAGTCACTTCACTTTCTCCCTATATGCCCCTTGTGCTCTTCCAGCTGTTGCCCTGGTACTGAATACAAGAGGGGTGAGTCTGCATAAGTCCTGAATTTGTGTAGGCTTTAGAAGGAGTCTCCTGAAAACCTAGCAGTTTCTTTTACCACTCCAACCCACACTGGTTAAACAGCTAGAAGTTATGGAGATTTAGCTTCCTGAGCTGCTGGGTGGTCTGGCTTATGGATGGGATCCTTTGCTGCTGAGGTATTCCTCTTGATTGTTATCCACTGCATATTATATGGGATTGCCCGTTCTGCTGCTTGCTTCTCTGTGTCACTCTATGTCTATTCACCTTTCTCTGTGTCTCCACTACTTCTTGTCTGAATGAATGTGGCTTCTTTAAATCCTTGGTTGCTGACCTTCCATACAGCTTGATTTTCTGATGGTTCTGGGTGGTATCTGTTTTATAGTTTGGTTGTATTTTTTTCTATAGTTATGCAAGGAGCTGAAGTATATTTACCTATGCCTCCATCTTACTGAATGTATCTCAAGGAACATTTAAAAATAATTAGTAAAAATATCTTTTTAGCCCTGGCTGGTGACACAGTGGGTAAGGTGCTGGCCTGAGAACCCAAAGGTCGCTGGTTCTATTCCCCAGCCAGGGTACATCACCAGGTTGCAGGCCAGGTCTCCAGCTGGATTCATAGCTGGGGACAGGTGACAGGCAACCATACATTGATGTCTCTCTTTCTCTCTGCCTCTCTTCCTGCCCCTCTGTTTAAGAATAATAAAATCTTAATATATATATTAAAGATATATATATAATATATATATTTAAATTTAATATTTAATATATATATATTTAAATTTAGTTTTTTATTTTTATGAAAATATACTTGACATACATGGACATATATATCATTTTATAGTAATTTCACTACTATAACATAATGATTCATCATTCATATATTGTACAATGTGAACATCAAGGTAAGTCTGGTAACCATCTATCATCATATAAAGTTTTAAGATATTATTGAACATATTCTCTGTGCTGTACATTATATTCCTGTGACAATTTATTTTATAAGTGGAAGTTTGTACCTTTTATTCCCCTTTTCACCTAGCCCCCCATCCTACCTCCCTTTTGTCAACTATCAGTTTGTTCTTTGTATCTTTGAAGCTGTTTCTATTTTGTTTTGCTTGTTCAGTTTTTTAGGTTCTATATTTAAGTGAAACGGTATAGTTGTCTTTCTGTCTGACTTATTTCACTAGCATTATACTCTCTAGGTGCATCCATGTTGTTACAAATTGCAAGATTTCACATTTTTATGTATGAGTAATATTCCATTATTCATTTATTTATCAATGGACACCTAGGGTGCTTCCATATCTTGGCTATTATAAATAGTGCAGGTATCTGCACTAATGCAGGGGAATGCAGGTATCTTTTTGCACTAATGTTTTTGTTTTCTTTGGATAAAATATCCAAACGTTGAATTACTGGGTCATACGGTGGATAATGGTGTTGGAAGGCTGAACAAGGTACACACATATATGAAAATGAAACTGGACTGTTTCCTGTACTTATACAAAATAAATTCTTAAATGAACTGCAGAATAAAATATAAGACCTGAAATTATAAAAATCCTAGAAGAAAATATGGGCAGTAACCTCTTTGACATTGGTCTTAGCAATATTAATTTGGATATATTTCCCTGGGTGAGGGCAATAAAAGCAAAGATAAATAAATGGGACTACATCAAAGTAAAAGTTTTTTGCATAGTAAGGGAAACCATCAACAAAACAAAAAGATAGCCTATTAAATGGGAGAGGATACTTTTAAATAACTTACTTGATAAGCAGTTAGTATCCAAAACATATAATAACTCATACAACTCAACATCCATAAGTAAATAAAAAATATATTTAAAAATGGGCAGAGGACCTGAATAGACATTTTTCCAAAGAAGACATATGGACTGCTAACAGACATATGAAAAGATGTTCAGCATCATTACTCATCAGAGAAATGCAAATCAAAACCACAATGACGTATCACCTCACACCTGTTAGAATGGTTATCATCAAAAAGTCGAATAACAAATGACATTGAGGGTCTGAAGAAAAGGAAAGGTTCATGCACTGTTGGTCAGATTGTAAAATGGTGCAGCCACTATGAAAAACAGTGTAGAGAGTTCCTCAAAAAATTAAAAGAAAAAGGATGTGAAACATTTAAGAAAAAATTTAGTTAGTGGAGATGTATTTCTAGATGATATTAATTCTTTGTAAAATCAATTAAACTTTAATAAAAACCTTAATGAAATTTATTTCAGTGTGATAAAGCGAATATTTAACCTGGAAGAATAAATGAGTGAGAATAACAATAAGTATTGTAAAAAGAAATAAAGAGACTTGGGTTATAAGGTATTAGAACATACAATAAACCTTAATAATCAGATCAGTGTTATGCTGGTATAGGAATCATGGGCAAAACAATGAAATGGAATAGAGAGCCTAAACACAGGCCTAGAATATAGGTTCTATATCAATATAAATTTTTTTTCCAATGGATTGTGCTGGGAAAATTAGTTTAAAATAAATAATATCTTTAACTAACATAAAAATTCCAGGTTAAACTGGCATATGAAAACTAAAAAATTAAAGGAAGACAGTATAAAATGGCAATCCTGAGCTGGTCTCTTCTAAAACCAATTTTGCTCTTTTTGGGTGATTTAACTGGATTGCATGATTGATCATATAGTCTGCATCTCACTTCACTGAACCCAGGTTGTGCAGGAATATAGATTGTATTGGTCATCTTTGTTGCAAGCATAAGTACTTTGTTTTGATGCCCAATATTATTTATTTTTACCTATTGCTCATCAGAAGAATTTGTATTCAGGTAAATTTGTGAAAATATTTTCCCTATAAAATTAAATATGGTTTCTTATATATTCCATAAAAAGCATTTTATAATTAACTCTAAAGGTATGGGGTCTGGGAACAAAGCAGAGGGCTAGATTGACTAGTTTTTCCTGTGAGGTAAAGCTACATTTCTCTTCTCTTCATAGATGCTCCAGCCTGGGGGATTCATGTTTACTTTGATTTAATATCTCACCTGAAATATAACATCCACAGCAGTTTGGCATCAGCAAGAATAAATGAAGCATGGCTGTTTCTTCAAGACAGACTTAAACCTCAAGCCCTCAGCCCTAGAATGGAAGGACAGAAGATGTAGAGAGAAAAAAAAATCGATTGAACTATAAAAAATTGAGTAAAAATGAAAAATTTAACTCATTTTATTACAGGCACAATTTAGGGGTGGAGATGAGGTTTGTAGTCAAGAATCTAGGAAGCTTTGGGCTTACAGGGATACTGCTCTGAGAGTTGATAGAGGGGCTCAACTTCTCTTGAACCACCCCTATTCCCATATTCCCGTACCTCAGCATGCAAGTGATGTTGAAACAGAGATAAACTGTCTCTAAGGGAGAAAGAAAGGGAGATTATTTTCAGTGTTTGGAAATTGAATTCAAGCCTTGTTAGGGCAAATATTGTGAGAACAGCATATCTTTTTCTCCTAGAAGCAAGTAAATGAATATAAGAAATGCTAAACTAGGGCAGAGTGAGGGCCCACCAGCTCAGAAGTCTTACTCTGGCCAAGGACAAGGGTAAGGCTGTGGGAACTGAGCATTACAGGTTCCTCTTTATGTTCTCAGCCCCAAATTTTCTGGGTTTCTTCACCAAACCATTAAGGATCTGTTACTCATGAAATTGTTCCTTGTAAGCCTTGTAGTTTTTGCCAATACTATCTCAAGAGGATGAATTCTTTAAATTCACTCAATGCTCTGTAAGTTGCTATTTCTTACTTGTCCTAAAACCACATCAAGTTTTTTCAAAGGGTAGGTCTAAATCCTTACATATCAGAGTCTGGGGAGTCCCATGTTCATTCTCTCCATATTTTGCATAACTTTATAGGCATTGACAGCCATTCCTCTTGTGGCTACTCCTTTCTCCTCCTCCCATGGAATTGACTATTTTAATTATTTCTTCTTCTTTCCTCTCTGGCACACTCTCTGGGTCTCTCTTCTTTCTTATTTAGGTGTACTAAGGAGAATCATACACAGTAGGCATTTGGGCTATGCCCTTTTTTCAAGTAGTCACATTGCTACTTCTATTTCACTCAATGCTTAGTCTTATTAAGGGGTGGTTAACCGCAGAAAGAACACGGGTTTAGAGTTGAACAGAGTTGGGTTCAAACTTCTTCATGCCACTTACCGCCTGTATGACCTTGGGTAAATGAGCTTCAGTTTTTTTACATATGAGAATAATACACATGTCTTGATGAGCGATTCTGAAAATTAAATGATTTGAAAAACTTTGGGCATATAGTTCAATAGTATTATAATAAAACTAATTTTTTAAACAGATCAGTGTAAGTCTCAATCAAGACAGAGTCTCACATCATTTTTCTTCTTTGTTTTTTTGTATATCCAAAAAAACTTTGTTTTTTTGTATAACAAAGTTAAAAAACCCAATGTCGAGTGGTAAGAACAATCTTCTTATCAGTTAACTTCAAAGTTGACCAAATATGGGCTAGTGCTTGCCATCATAGTCTATAGCCTCAAAGAAACTATCCCTAATACAACCATTGTCACAAACTTCTTTAAAAATTTGGCTAACTCAATGGAGAGCTCTTAGGCAAGAATTCCTCTTTAGCATTTCCCTTTTGGACTGAAATTGCTCAGATTTTGTACACTTCAGTCAGTCACTGACTGTGGGCTGCCCTCAGAAAGGTATAACATTGGGAGAGGCATTTCTCAGAAGCTGAGATAAACTCTGAAGGCGCTGACTGTTGAAGGCAGTCTGCTATTTGCATTGGGGAAGCCTTTTCTTTCCTTTGATTTTTAAAAAATATTTTATTTATTATTTTCAAAGAGAGGGGACGGGAGAAAGGCTGAGAGGTAGAGAGACATCAAAGTATGGTTGCCTTTCACCTGCCTCTAGCTACAGACCTGGCTGGAGACCTGGCTTGCAACCTGTTATTGTGCCCTGGCTGGGAATTAAACCAGTGACCTTTGTGTTCGCAGGCTGATGCCTTATCCATTGTGCCACCAACCAGGGCAGCAAGTCCTTTCCTGAAGGGGAGCCTTGGCAGAAAATAATTTTGTCCACCATAATAAATTACTGTCTTAAAAACCCTAGTGTTTTCAATGTCTCTCTTCCTATTTCATTAATAAAATGAAGTTGTATTGTGCATTACTTATTGCTATACATCTAAACACTCCAAAGTTTTGTGCTTTAAAATAATGATTTAGCATTTCTCAAAATTCTCTGTGTTGGCTGGAAATAACTAGGTGGTTCTTTTCCTGGTCTTGGCTGAGGTCACTCATGTAGCTGCAGCCATGTCATCTCTCAGTGATGGGTAGACAGATGGTCTTATTCATATGTCTGGATCTTGATGTTGACTGTTGGCTAGGTCTCTCTCTCTCTCTCCCCACTTGTGACCTCTTGTTTACTAGTTATATTTTTACATGAAAGTATAGTGTTTCAAGAGGTAAATATAGAAGCTGTGGCCCAGACATTAGAATTGGTTATATTTATTGTTCAAAGCAAATTTTAAGAATCTAAAGAGTAGGAAAATAGACTCTACATTTTGATGGCAAAATTTATAAAATATTGTGGCTCTGTTTTGCAATCTCCCACAGTTTATTCTCTGGCTTTCAAATGTAAAATGTGCTTACCTTCTCCCTTCAAAGTCATAGCCATTATAGTATCATTATCAACTTTGAAGTTCATAATCTCAAAGTAACTTAGAACAAAACTAGATGATATTTTCATTGCCCTAAGTATGGTTGTGTTAAAGATATCTGACATTCTAGAATTCCCATTCTTTTTAAAATATTTTATTTATTCTATTTTTTAAAGAGGAAGGGGTGGAGAAAGAGAGGGACTAAAACATCAATCAAAACTTAGTAAGTAAGTTCACTTAGTAAGTCCTTTGTTTCTGACTGGATATTTTTTATGCTGTTAAGGTCCTCACTAAGTTCCTTGAGCATCCTTATAACCAGTGCTTTGAGCTCTGCATCTGATAGATTGCTTATCTCCATTTTGTTTAGTTTTTTTTTTTCTGTAGTTTTAATCACTTCTTTTATTTGGGTCATGTATCTTTGTCTCCTCATTTTGGCAGCCTCCTTATGTTCATTTCTATGTATTAGGTGGAGCTACTAGGACCTGCTCTCTTGGTAGCATGACCTAATGTAGTAGTTGTCCTGTTGAGCACAGTGGCACAACCTCCCCTATCAACCCAAGTTGGGTAATTGAGGTACACCCTTCATGTGGGCTGAGTATACTCTTCTCTTATAGTTAAACCTTGATTGTTATTGGCAGGTCAGTAGGAGGGATTTACCCAGGCCAGTCAGCTGCAAGAACTGGCTGTGGCAACTGGCCACGAGGGAGGATCAGCTGTGTAGGAGCAGGGTGGTGATGCTCCAACATGGTCTATAGCTGTTCACTGGGTGTGTAGGCTCTGGGCCTTCCCGGGTGGTGCAGACCAAGGTAAATCCTGACCTGTGCTCTGCCCAGGGACAATCTGCCTGGTCTATAAAGCAATATGAGATAATTGCTACCTCTACTGGACTTACATATTCTCAGGTGAAACCGAGATGTGAATCTAGGCTGGTTGTTGCTAGTGCAATGCCTAGGGCTACTTAGCAATAGGTATGATGACTGAGGGCTCACTAAAGCCAGCTGTTGCTTGTTTGAGAGGATTTAGGAGTTATAAAGCAGGAGCCAAGACCAGCCATTCATATGGAAAAGTTACTATTAATAGCTTGAGTGGGCCTGTTAAGTTGAGTGGGACACAGTCTCAGGGGATATCCAGAGCAGGGCAAACAGTGTTAGCCAAGTTGATGGAGTCTTACATGTGGCACCCACCTACAGACTCTGTGGCTCTGTGTTTTAGAAAAGGGACTATGGCTTGCCTTGCTTTCTGTCTGGGAGAAAGCTGTCCTCTAGATTTCACCTTGATGCCAGACACTTCAGTTCCTTCCTGTATACCACTGGTGCCTTTCAAGCTGCTACCCTGGTGCTGAAGCTTCAAAGGATTGAGTCTGAGTAAGTTTGTGTGTGGGTCATTTAAGAGGAACTGCTTAAGACTCCAGAAGTTTCTTCTACTGACTCAATCCCCATTGGTTTTTGTAGCTAGAAGTTATGGGGACTTATTTTCCTGTCACTTGAACCCTAGGCTTTTGGACCAGGCATGGGACTAGGACTCCTCATTCCCAAGATATCTCTTCTAAATTTTAATCCATCACATGTGGATATAGGACCAGCCTGTGATGAGTTTTTGCCCCTTCTAGATAGATGTGGTTTCTTTAATTCTATAGTTGTCAGGCTTTTATTCAACCAGATTTCTAATGATTCTGAATTATATGAGTCCCTCGTTGGTTTGGATATTAATCTCTTCTCAGATATATGGTTTGCAAATGTTTTCTCCTATTCCACAGATTGTAATTTTCATTTTGTTGATTGCTTCTTTTGCTATGTAGAAGCTTTTTGTTTGATATTGTCCCATTTGTTTACTTTTGCTATTATTATCTGTGCTTAGGGTATGATATTAAAAAAAGATAGTGCCAGAACTGATGATGAGAAAATTTCCCCCTATGTTTTATTCTAAGAGTGTTATGGTCTAAGGTATTATGATTAAGTCCTTAATCCATTTGAAGTTATTTTCATAAGTGGTATTACACAGGAGTCCAATTTCCTAACTTTTGTGGGTGCTGACTAGTTTTCCCAACATCATTTATTGGAGACTATCCTTTCTCCATTTATTATTCTATACACCCTTGGATTATTTTACCATACATGTATGTTTATTTTGGACTTGAGTCTGTTCCATTGGCCTGTGTGTCTGTTTTTATGCTGGCGCCATCTAGTTTTGATTACTGTAGCTTTGTAACATAGTTTGAAATAAAGAAGTATGGTACTTCCAGCTTTGTTCTTTATCAAGGTTGCTCTGACTATTTTAGGTCTTTTATGGTTTTATACAAAATTTTAAATTATTTTTTTTATTTTTGTAGAAAATAATTTTGGAATTGATAGGGCTGGCACTAAATCTATAAATGGCTTTGATAGTATGGGCAGTTTAGTAATATTAAGCCCTCCAATTCCTGAACAAGAGGTATCTTTCCATGTATTTGTGTCTTCAATTAATTTCATCAGTGTATTATATTTTTTAGCATATAGAAGTTTCACTTCCTTGGTTAAAAAGGAATCCTGGTCATGGTGTTTCAGGGGATGTCTGGATAGGAGAAATTATATTACAAAAATGTGGAAGTTTCAAGTAAGCTAATAATAGAGAAGTAATGAAGAGGGCAGAAAGAATCAATTCTTCTTACGATGAATCACACAAACAACCAAGGCCATCCTTCTTACTTCAAATGAAGGGATGACACTCATCTACACAAAGAGATAAAGGGGAATTGGATCTAATTGCCTTGGAACTACCCCCTTCACTGATACTTTATGGGGTTAGTAATTTATTATAAGATTCAGTGCCAACATTAACTAACTTAGTCTAGCCCTTTATAAATGAATCAAAGGATGACTGACACCTTCACAAAAGACAGAAGTCATAAAAAATCATGTTGTACATGCAGTCAGCAAACCAATGGGTAATTACTGCCCATGCTCTCATAAAAAACAATTTTTTTGTGAGGAAGGAAATAAAACTGTCAGATGTCCACCAACACCATACTCATGATAATCCTCAGTGCAACATAAATAGGCTATGAAAGGGCAATAGAACCACACACCATTATAAAAATGATTTAGCCTTGAAAGCAACCATAGGACAAACAATTAAGGCATAATGGGAGATAAACTTTAGTCATATATATCATTGGTCATTCTGCAAATACTTTTACAACAACATTTAGCTTTTTACAACATGAAAGATGTATAGTCTAAAAGGAAGATTATAAAATGATTTTTTTAAGTATTAAAAAATCATATTGGAGCTCTGGCTTGTGTGGCTCAGTAGATTGAGTGCCAGCTGGTGAACCAAAGGGTCACTGATTCAATTCCCAGTCAGAGCACATGCCTGGGTTGTGGACCAGGTCCCGAGTTGAAGGCATGCAAGAAGCAACCACACATTAATGTTGCTTTCCTTCTTTTTCTCCCTCCCTTCCCCTCTCTCTAAAAATAAATAAATAAAATATTTAAAAAATAAGATTAGAGCTAATATAAAAAAATAATATATTTTCCAAATAAATATTCAGCTTTATTAATGGTTAGCACCAAAGATGCCAGGTCAATGAGAAGCTTTTCAAATAACAGGGTGAATTGGTTAAATTGGAAATAAAAATGCCTGATCAGTGAATGACTATTAGAATTGACCTAGTCCACATTACTGCCAAAATCCACAGTGGTTTCTATTTATTCTTAGTTTTTCTATAGTTCAGTTTATATCATTAGTCAAGGGAATTAAAAGAAACTATAGGCCAGTCACTAAGATAATGTATCAAAACAAATATTAAAAACTGTTGTACATTGAAAAACCCTGCCTGGTCTTACCAAGCAGACAGTGTCAAAAAGGCCTTTCCGGACTAACCAATTGAGAATGTTTGACCCCACCCCCACCCCCACTCACTCATTCAATTAGAGAAAAGTTGGAGCGCATTTACGTAGCATGTCAACTAATAGGCATCAGATACTGATAAAGTAAGTTAAAAAGAAAATTGCTAAATATATTATTACTGGGGAAAGTAGGAAAGAGAGCCCTACCCAAATTTGTAGAGAATGTTATTTGAATGCCTTACGATTGAGTAGTCTCATGCCACAATGTTCTCACCAGCAGCTGCTCAAATGGCCATATTGATTACTTATTTTGATATTTACCTGTAAGAATGCCTGTCTGATCTCTCCATGACCAGTCTTGTTAGTCCTCTAAAACTCAGCTGAGATGGTATAACCTGTGAGAAGGCAAGGCTTCTTGGGATGGGCTAAATGCTTCTTAGGAGCTTCTAATGAATACTGCAGTTTTTCTTCTCTCTTTCTAGCAGCATTGCCAATTTTACTATCTCACCCACAGGAGTAAGCCATTCAAAAGAAGGAACTGTCATTTTTATGAATGAATCCTTAGAAATTCTGACACATTGTAAATGCATAGTGATGTGTTGAGTGAATGAAAACGAGTACATGTATATGACTTCTCTATAAACCAGAATATAGCAGACCTGTGAAAGGGAAAATTTCTTAGCAAAAGTCTCTATAGTTAAGACTTTAGAGCGAAATAGTCTCTACTAAAATGTGTCATGAAAGCAATGACTTAGATGGCTTTATTTACTGCTAAGTCTCTAGTACAGTGACCAATACACAGTAGGTACTCAGTAAGTATTAAATGAATAAGTAAAAATTAATGAATATAAGATCATTTTGCCCTGTCTAGTAGCACAGTGGATAAGGTGCCAGCCTGCAAACCCAAAGGTCTCTGGTTCGGTTCCCTAGTCAGGGCACATAACCAGGTCTCTAGCCAGGTCTCTAGCTGGAGGCAGGTGAAAGGCAACCATACATGGATGTCTCTCTCCTTCTCTGCTTCTCTCCCTCCCCTCTCTCTAAAAATAATAAAATCCTTGAAAAAAAATAAAAATAATAATGAAACCCTATTTCAAAGACATATATGGGAAGATGCTCAAAGGTAACCACAATTATAGCTTGAATGGTAGTTTATAGTTTAAAAAAACATGCTTATTTCATTTAATTCCCGAAACAACATTGCTCTTTAGATTTTCTTATAACCATCTCCATTATGCAGGTGAAAAAACTTGAGTTGAGAAAATGGCACAGTCAGGACTGAAATCCTGGTTCTAGGACCACAAATTCTGGGATCTTTCACTACATTGAACTTTCTTAATCCACAACATTAAATGGTTAGGTGAAAAATAGGAGCCCTTTTGCAGAGATAAAACAGCTTTGTTTAAAAATCATACATTGGAAAGATCTAACCATGAAGTTGCTAGAAACAAAATAAATTACAATGGTTTCCTGAATAACATAAAAAAAAAGAGGTACAAGATACCATGTTGAGGGTACAATTCTTTCTAAAAATAGAAAATATTCCTATTAAAATGCCAATGGCATTTTTCTCATAAAAGGAACAAAAAAATTTTATTATTAAAATTTTTTGTCCTCATCCAAAGATATGTTTATTGATTTTAGAGAGAGAGGGAGAGAGAGAGAACATCAATGTGAGCGAGACATCTATTGGTTGCCTCCTGACTAGGAATCAAACCTGCAACCTAGGTATGTGCCCTGACTGGAACTGAACCCAAAACCTTTTGATGTATGGGACAATGCTCCAACCAACCAAGGCACCTAGCCAGGACAGAGGAACAAAGAGTTAAAAAATTCATATGAAGCCACAGAAGACCTCAAATAGCCAAAACAATCTTTTTTTTCCTTTTATTGAATTTATTGGGATGATACTGGTTAACAAAATTATGTAGGGTTTTAGGTGCACAATTCCACAACACATCATTGAACACTATATTATGTGTTCACCATCTCAAGTCAAGTCTCCTTTCATCATTGTTTATCCACCCATATCCTCTTCTACCTCCCCCCACCCTACTCTCTCACACTAGTCTTGATAAAGGACAAAGCTGTAAATATTATGCTTCCTGACTTCAAACTTGACTAGAAGACTTTAGTAATCAAAACAGCATGTTACTACCACAAAAATAGACATAGATAATGGAGCATAACGGAGAGCCCAGAAATTAACCAACATGTGGTCAATTTACCACAATGGATCTAGGAATACACATGGGGGAAAATGGCTGTCTCTTCAGTAAATATGGGGAAAATTAAACAGGTACATGCAAAAAAATGAAGCTTAACTACTTTTTCATACCATATACAAAAATATACTCAAAGTGAATTCAAGAATTAAATAAATAAGACCTTAAGCCATATAACCCCCAGAAGAAAACATAGGCTCTTTTAACATTGGTCTTAACAATAAGTTTTTTAGTGTGTCTCCTCAAGCAAGGGAAACAAAAGCAAAAGTAAACAAATGGGACTATATCACATTAAAAATCATTTGCACAGAGGAACCGTAAATAAAACTAAAAGGCCACCTACTAAATGGGAGAAGATATTTGCCAATAAATATTTGATAAAGAGCTAATATCCAAAAATAAAAAGAATTAATATATCTCAACATAAAAAAATAATCCAATCGAATGGGTAGAGGACCTGAATAGACATTTCTCCAGTGAAGACATGCAGATAGCCAAGAGACATATGAAAATATATGTAACATCAGTAATCATCAAGGAAATGCCCATCAAAACCACAATGAAATATTATGTTATACCTGTCAGAATGGTTATTATAAAAAAGTCAACAGATAACAAGTGTCCTGGAGGATGTGGAGAAAAGAGAACCCTCAGGCAGTGCTGGTGGGGGTTTAAAATGATGCAACCACTATAAATGAATGAATAAAGAAAATGTGGTGCATATTTATAGTAGCATGTTATTCAGTCATAAAAAAGCATGACATCTTAAGATATGCAACAACATGGATGGACCTAGAGGGTATTATGCTATGTGAAATAAACCAGAGAAAAACAAATATAAAATTATTTTACTTATATGTGAAATCTGAAAAACAAAAGCAAACAAACAGAAACTGATTCATAGATGCAGAGAACAAACTGATGGTTACAGGATGGGGGGAAGGGGAATAGGTGAAGAAAATAAGAGGTACAAACTTTCAGCCATAAAATAAATAAGTCATGGGGATATAATGTAATATACAGCATAGGTAAAATAGTCAGTAATATTGTAATAATTATGTATGGTAATAGGTGGTTACTTGACTTACTATGATGGTCACATTATAAGGTATACACTAAAACTAATACAATATTCTATGTCAACTATAATTTAATAAAGTATATGTAAAAATAAATAAAAATAGAAGAAAGTTACCCAGAGGGATTTTTTGTAAGACATTTGATTGATAAAGATTTATTTGATTTTTAACTCATTGAATGAACTATTAATATGCATACATTTAGTGACCAGTAGCTGACAAGTCTGTAATAATCCAGAAAGCATAAATTATTTGAAGGAATTAATATAAGCACTGATTATTTGTAATTGCATTATAGATAATAAGTAGTGATAACAGGTTGAGAAAAACATGAAAAACATTGCCCTCTATTGTAGCTAGAGAAGATGATGTCAATTCAACTCCTATATATACAGACAGATGATTTGAGCTGGGTTTGTAATCCAACCCAAGGTCTCTTATTCCAATCAATAATATGTTCAGAACTACCTAAAATACTTATTACACAAATGTAAGCTGAAGAATGTGTCCCCTCAAAAGATATTTGCATTCTAATCCCTAGAACAGGGGAATTTTACCTTACATTATTTTTTTTAAAAGGCTTTGCAGATATGATTAAATTAAGAATTAAAAAATGAGGAGATTATCTTGAAATATCCAGGTGGCCCTAAATGCAACCCCATGTATCCTTATAAAGGGGCATGGAGAAATTCCCTCATCCACAGGGAGATCTGATGCCAACAGAAGAAAAGGCAATGTGACAGTGGATGCAGACATTGGAGTGATGCATCCATAAGCCAAGGAATTCTGAGAACTAGCAGAAGTTGGAAGAGGCAAAGAATGGATTCTTTCCTAAAGCATTAAGAAAAAGGGTGGCCCTACCAACACCTTGATATTGGCCCAGTAAATCGGTAAAACTGATTTCAGATTCCAGAACTATGAAAGTATATATTTGTATTTCTTAACCCATCAAATTTGAAGTAATTTGTTATAGCTGTCATAGGAAATGTATGGACTAACTACACATACAGTATTAGTAGTAGTTCTGTTAAATTATTGCCTCGATTTAGCTGAGGAGGCTTGATGAAATCACTGGGGAACAAGTGTATTTTGAACATGACTCTAGTGCTGAAGTGGGAAATTATCTACCCAATACTGGAAAAAGACTTATTTCTCTTCACTAAAGAGTTCAAAGTGGACTTGAACTTTGTTTGGGTTAACACATGGAGGCAGCCTCATAAAAAGTGTGATGGAGAGACTGATCTTAAGTTGAATGACATTCACTGGAAAGTTGAAACATGACTTAGTTTTTTAGCTTGGGCAAGTAGACAATATGAAGGAGAATGTTGAAGGAACAAATTGGGGTAGTGCAGGTGGCGGTAGATATTGAGAGTTCCATTTTGGACACATTATATTTAGGCTCTTATTCAAATACCTAAGTGCATGTGTAAAATAGTCTTAATTTGATGCTCAGGGAGAGGTCAAGGAAGGAGACAAACAATGGAGATTAATTAGCAGCACACAGTTAAAGGGAGAGGAAATGTTGGAAATCTGACAAACCTTTTCCGAGTTTCTAATAAAGTGACACTTACTTTATTGATCGGAGACTTATTTTTAAACAACATTATTATTCCTTGCCATTTTCGCCTTTTTTGTAAACTAAGGCAATGCAGATTTTCATTGAACCTCTCATCTCATTCTTTAAAGATTATAATGCTCAATGAAGTAATTTCTCTACAAGTGAAATATGATAAGATCTATTCATACTAGTTAGTTTATTCTCAGCAGAGGTGACAGAGATCAGAACATTCAGTTTAAAGTGGTTTTATTTTTATCAGATATGAGTACAAACTGAGCCCTTTGTGAAAAAATTATAGAAATAAGAAAACAAATATTATATGCATCAGTTTTTTTAATTCATTGTATTTTTCCATTGTCATTTTTTAAAGATTTCATTTATTATTTTTAGAGGGAGGGGAAGGGAGAGAGGCTGAGAGGGAGAGAGATATCAATGTATGATTGCCTTTTACCTGCCTCCAGCTATGGACCTGGCTGGAGACTTGGCTTGCGACCTGGTTATGTGCCCTGTCTGGGAATTGAACCAGCATCCTTTGGGATTGCAGGCTGGTGCCTTTTCCACTGTGCTACCAGCCAGAGCTTTCCAATGTCATTTAGTCCCCTTATATACCCCTCTCCCCAATAATCACCACCCTGTTGTCCATGTCCATGAGTCCTTTTCCTTTTGTCTTAAAAAAAAAAGATTTTATTTATTATTTTTAGAGAGAGGGGAAGGGAGAGAGGCAGAGAGGGAGAGAGACATCAGTGTATGGTTGCCTTTCACCTGCCTCCAGCTATGAGACCTGGCTTGCAACCTATTTATGTACCCTGGTCGGGAATTGACCCAGCAACCTTTGGGTTCGAAGGCTGGTGCCTTATCCACTGTGCCACCAGCTAGGGCTCTTCTTTTTCTTTTTGGTCAATCCCTTTATCCCCTAACCCACCCTATACCCCTACTTAGCTGCCAATCCTGCTCCCTATGAATTTGTCTCTTTTTCCATCTTAGTTCATTTTGTTAGATTCCACATATGAGTGAAGTCATATAGTACTTGTCTTTTTCTGACTGTCTTATTTAACTTAGCATAATGTTTTTCAGGTCCATTCATACTGTTGCCAAGGGTAACATTTTCTTCTTTTATATGGCTGAGTAATGTTCTATTGTGCAAATCTCCCAAGATTGTTTTATCCACTCATCTTCTGATGGACACTTGGGCTGCTTCCCTACCTTGGCAACTGTCGATAATACTGCAATTAACATAAATGGGCTCATATTCTTTTGAATTAGCATTTTGGGTTCCTTTGGATATATTCCCAGAAAAGGGATTGCTGGGTTGAAAGGCAGATCCATTTTTAATTTTTTGAGATATCTCCATAATGTTTTCCACAGTGGCTGCACCAGTCTGCTTTCCCACCAACAGTGCAAAAGAGTTCCCCTTTCTCCATATTCTCTCTATCACTTGTTGTTTGTTGATTTGCTATTGATGGCCATTCTGACAGGTGTGAGATAATATCTCATTATGGTTTAAATTTGCAAATCTCTGATGGCTAGTGATGCTCAGTATATTTTCGTATGTCTATTGGTCATCTGTATGTCCCCTCTGGGGAAATGTTTTTTCAGGTCCTTCGCCCATTTTTAAAATTGGATTGCTTGGGTTTTTTCTGGTGTTGAGTTTTGTTAAGTTCTTCATAAATTTGAAATATTAACCCCTTATCAGATGTATCAGTAAGTAGGCTCTTCCATTTTGTGGGTTGTCTTTTTATTTTGTTGATGTTTTCCTTTGCTGTGTAAAAACATTTTAGTTTGATGTTGTCCCATTTGTTTATTTTTTCTTTTTGTTCTTCTTTCCTGGACAAATATAGCCAATAAAAATTTCTTTGATCAATGCCTAAGATTTTGCTGCCTATGTTTTTACTATAATTTTTATGGTTTCAGGTCTAACATGTAAGTATTTAATCTAGTTTGAATTTATTCTTCTTGTGGTGTAACAAGTTTGTCTGGTTTCATTTTTTTGCATGTATCTGTCCAATTTTCCCAAAACCCTTTGTTTCACAAACTATCCTTAGCCCAATGTATATGCTTGCCTCCTCTGTCAAATATTAATTGACAATAAAGGTGTGGGTTTATTTTTGGGCTCTCTATTCTGTTCCATTGATCTATACATCTGTTTTTATGCCAGTCCTATGCTGTTTTGATTACTATGGCCTTATACTATAGATTGATATTGTTGGAGGTACTGTAATTCCTCCAACTTTATTCTTCTTTCTCAAAATTACTGTTGCTATTTGGGACTTTTTGTTATCTTGTCATGGGAGAAACTCCCAGAAACTTGGTCCTTCTTGCTGATCCAGTAAAGAATTAGAGATTAGCAAGTATATTGGTGAGCAAGCAAAATTAATTAGCACTAACTTCTAATGAGAAAGCGAAAGCAAGGATGCCAAATGCAGGGTGGCAAGGGCAAGGTGTCCAGAGTCTGGGTGACCAGCAAACAGGTAACCAGAGGCCAGGTGGCCAAAGACCGAGTAGCCAAAAATGAAAGTGGCTAGAGGCTGGCTGGCCAAGGGCCTCCCGTGTGACAAGAGACCCAAGAGTTAAGAGAATGAGTTCTTTGTTCTGAGGACTTACATAGTTGGTGGGATAGGGATAAGGGAGTTACATATTGATTTATGGGTAAAGCTGGTGCCAGCTTTCCCCAGGGGGAGATGTGACTACCCAAATGTAGGTATGTGTGGGGCTCTGTTAGTCCTAATCCAGATCTTGCTCTAGACTATATTTGTTCATTCTGCATATGTGACAGGAGGCAGGCAGTTAACCAAAATTGTTTTAGGGATTTTTCTTTGGGCACTGTAGACCTCCTTCCCTTTCCCCTTCTTGGCCTTGGAGTGAATACATAGTCTCAAGGTTTTCTTTTTCTCAGCTAGTAGAAATGATACACAGATTTTCAAGGGTTCTCTCAATTCTGCACTATCACAGTTTTGCTTGTTGTTTGAAATGCCTGGCAGCCTTAGCAAACCAGGCTCGGGCTATTGGGCTAGTGAGACTTGTCTTCCTCGCTTTTAGACTCCTGTATTAAGCTCTTTGTTAGATTGTAATGGTGAGAGACTGCCTTTATATCCCCTCTGGCTGCTCATTCCTCGCTGCTATGTAACATTCCCCCCTCAAGTAATAGGAACACAAATCTTTGGGGATTTTGGGTTCAGGACTCCTGGGACAATGGATGAGACATGTCTCCCTCCTCCTCTATGCCTTGGTTTGCTGTTTATACTACCTAACAGTCCATATAAATTTTTGGAATGTTTATTCTAGGTTTGTGAAATGCATCATTGGAATCTTGATAGGAATTACATTAAACCTATAGATTGCTTTGGGTAGTATGAATATTTTAATAATGTTAATTCTTCCTGTTCAAAAAAACAGTATGTACTTCCACTTATTTGTATCTTCTATTTCTTTCTTCAGTGTTCTATTATTTTCCAAGTATAGGCCTTTTATATCATTGGTTAGGTTTATTCCTAAGTATTTTATTCTTTTATAAAAATTTTTATCTTATTTTATTGTTGTCGTATTATATTTATTCCATTTTCCCCTACTGCTCTCCCCTGCCCCACCCTCCTACAGTCAATTTGACATGCCGTCCATGTTGATGGGTCATCCATGTTAGTTCCTTGACTAAACTCTTCCCCTCTTTTGACCCTTTCTCCCCTTTCCCCGCTCCCCTCTGAACACTGAAAGCCTGTTCCTTGTTTCCATGCCTCTGGTTCTGTTTTGCTTATTCTTTTTGTTCATTAGTCTCCTGTATTGGGTGAGATAATATGGTATTTGTCTTTCACTGACTGGCTTATGTCACTGAATATAATACTGTCCAGTTCCATCCATGTTCTCATAAAAGATAGGAGTTTCTTCTTTCTTTCTGATCCAATCCTCTGCTTCCTCTAGCCTGCTGTTGATTCCTTCTACTGTATTCTTCAGTTTGGAAATTGTATTCTTCATTTCCTCCTGGCTCTTATTGATAATTTCTATACCCTTTTTAATGCTGGTGTAGTTCTTAGTAAGTTCCTTGTAGCTCCCCTGGAGTTCTTCATGTTCCCTGGAGTTGTTTGTAGTTCCCTTGGAGTTGTTTGTAGTTTTCTTTGAGCTTGCTGAGCTTGCTGTGCTTCTCTATCATCATTAGTTTGAATTTTATATCTGATAGTTTTCTTGCCTCTATTTCATTTAGTGATCATCCTGGGGATTCCTCTTTTCCTTTTGGTGATGGACTGTTTCTTTTTCTCCCCATTTTTAGGTGTCTCTTCTTATTTGCTTTTGCTTTTTAGGTTAAGCTTTTTTGAGTTCCGTTCTTTGTGGTGTGACCTTCTGTTGTGTAGAGGTGCACTTTCTTTACTTCCTGGATCCACCTCTGGTGATGTCAGATCATTCCATAGTCTGGGCCTAGTCAACCTATTGGAGCCAAACAGAGATCCACTGTGTTGTCGGTGCCATTCAGTTTTTAGTCCAATTAGTATGTGCTCAGATATGAGCTGTAGGTACTGCTGGGCAGGAGTGATTAGTTCAGTTGTAAACCAATCAATCTGTGATCAGTGATTACCTTAGGCACTACTGGGCAAGGCCAATTAATTTAGTTATAATCCAATTAATCTGTGATCAGCTGTCAGGCTCAGATGCCACTGGGTGAGTCAGATTGATTCAGTTGTAAATCAATGAGTCTGTGATCAGCTGCCAGGCTCAGGCACTGCTGGGTGGGGCAGGTTGATTCCAATGGGCAGGGCTATGGTGTCCCTACAGGCAGACACCAGTTGGAGCAGCATAGTCCACCTTTGGTATGGGGGATGAGTCAGTACTGTGACCCTGTCAATTGTTCCCTCATTTTTCTCTTCAAAGCCACTGCTCCAAACTCTCCTTAAGCATCTCTAGTCCACTCTGCTTCTCTCTGCTGGAACCCAGGGTAAGTGGGTGCTAATGTATTTTTGTGTGTGGTCACTTTAGTAATTCTCTGTCTCCAGAGCTCTCAGGCTAGCAAATACCACGGCATTTTGTTTTTCACAGCTGGGTGCTATTTTACTCTCAGTTGTATTGCTATAGGCTAGGAAGCCCAGCTGAGGGCTTAGAATCCACCCTTCTCAGGTGGAGCCCCTGGCTCCACCTCTCATGGGAGCCCAGCCAGCCATCTAATGTCTCCAAACTTCCTACCAATCACATTGTAATGAAGCAGCCTCTTCTGTTCTTTCTGTTGTTATAAGGCTCCTCTCCAGCTGGTATTCTGTTGGTTATTCCAGATGATTTTTCCCCAATTAAGTTGTAATTCCAGATTGGTCCTGGGAAGAGATTGGTATAGCTCCACTTACTTCTCTGCCATCTTGGAATCTTCCTTATTTTATTATTTTTAAAAAAAATATTTAATTTATTATTCCCAGAGAGAGGAAGGGAGAGAGGGAGAGAGACAGAGAGGGAGAGAGGGAGAGAAACATCAACATATGGTTGCCTTTCACCTGCCTCTATCTATGGACCTGGCTGGAGATGTGGCTTACAATCTTGTTATGTTCCCTGGCTGAGGAATCGAACCAGTGACCTTTGGGTTCGCAGGCTAGTGCCTTATCTACTGTTCCTTTTTTTTTTTTTTTTTGAAGCAATTGTTAATAAAATTGTTTTCTTAATTTTCCTTTCTGTTAGTTTGTTATTGGCATATAAAAATGCAGCTTATTTCTGAATATTAACTTTGTATTCTGCTACTTTGCCTGAATTCATTTATTAGTTCTTGTAGTTTCTTGGTGGAATCTTTCGGGAGTTCTATATACAGTATTATGTCATCTGCAAATAATGATAGTTTTGCTTCTTTTTTTCCAAGTTCGATGCTTTTTATTTCCTCTTCTTGTTCGATTGCTGTGGCTAGGACTTCCAGTACTATGTTGAATAAGGGAGGTGAGAAATGGACTTTCCTGTCTTGTTCCCAATCTTAAGGAGAATGCTTATAGTTTTTGCTATTGAGTATTATGCTGGCAGTGGATTTGGCTTATGTGGCTTTTATTATACTTAGGTATGTTTCCTCTAATCCCATTTTATTGAGAGTTTTTATCATAAATGGATACTGCATTTTATCAGATGCTTTTTCTGCATTTATTGATATGATCATGTGGTTTTTATCCTTTATTTATGTAGTGAATCACATTTACTAATTTGCAAATGTTATACCAACCTTGCATTCTTGGAATTAATTTCACTTGATCATGGTGTATGATCTTTTTGATGCATTATTGTATTTGATTTGCTAATATTTTATTAAGGATTTTAGTGTCTTTATTCATTGGGGCTATTGGCTTATAATTTTCTTTCTGTGCAGTGTCTTTATCTGGTTTTAGAATTGGGATAATGCTGGCCTCATAAAATGAGTTTGGGAGCTTTGTCTCCTCTTGAATTTTTTGAAATAGTTTGAGAAGTGTTAGCCCTTCTCCAAATGTTTCATAGCTTTTAATGAAATTCTATATGTATGTATACACACACATATTTAGAAGGATAAATATATTTTAGAGCTTACTCTTGTAAACATAACTTGCTATATGAACTACTAGGGTTATTGTAGAAATTTTTTGTATACATGAAATATTTTTTAAATTATATATAAATATGCTGGAGAAACTATGGTAATTTCATTAAAAATACTTGTGACAAATATAGTCATTTAATTTTAATTTTTAAATCTAAAAGTACTTGAACTTCCACTTTGGATTTTAGTAAAAAAATTAGGATTTTTTGACATGTTCAAGAATCATAAGGATTTACTATCATAATCTATGTACATAGTCCCAAAGAAGAGTTGGTTTACCACTATCTGATGGAAAGAGAATTAGAGTCTCATCAGTCTGCTATCGATGCGATGGTGCTTATTACTGCTAGCTTTTTCCACAGATGAAGACTGGCCATACATAGCCTGTTTGACTATGTTTATCCAATGCCCATACATGGGTACTCCAGGCTTGGGGTTTGGATGCTTCAGTCTTATCCCTACTCTTAATGTCACTTTCCTGAGATTAGCTGGTGCTAAGGTCCCTTTTCTCATCCTTACCCTGTGTATCAATGCTTTTCTTTCCAAGCCTTACAAGCAGAATGGTCTTATTAATCTTTTTTTTTCAATTATTATTAAAAAGGTGGGGTTATTTAATCACCTTTCTAGGAAGAGGCTACCCTTAATGACTTTGGGGATCCTACAGCTACCCTTCTAAAGGTGGCTACTGCCAGAGAGACAAAAGTGCTTTTTCTTTTAAGGAAGACTTTATGAGTGATTTTGAAGAGATTGTTTTTTCATTTAGCTTCTCATCCACTATAAGAAAGAATCATAATTTAATCTTTTATGGCTCATTCTGTTTCATGAAGAATAAAGAATTCCAAATAAATTTTAGCTTAAATAATGAAATACAAACTACAAACTATTCCTTGAAGAAATCTATGCAATTTTCTAAATAAGGTAACACTCTCAATGATGTGCTGGGGATCATCTGGAACAATGATTTTTGATTAAGAAGCTCCATGTCAGCACCACAACAAATCATTATTATTTATACTGTATTACTCTGTGTATATTTAATAAATGATAACAAGTGGAAAGGATGTATGCCTTCATAATGCTAGTGTAAATTATTCCAAACTTGCTCTCCTACTGTAATCTGACAGATAACTGGAAACAAGAGTATAGGATTGTGGTACTTATAGAAGGAGAACAAATGAATGAGCCCCATGATAGCCCCAGCATACACTCTCAAGTTACCTTCTAGACCTAAATGTAGGAAAACAAAATCAAAACAGCGTGATGTGCTCAATGAATCAAGGAGACAGATCAGAGGTGGAGAGATGAAGATGATATCTGAAATTTGTGAAACAGAGCATCAGATTGAGGGAAACTATGCATAAAAATGAGTTCCAAAATTTACATAGGGGTTCTTTATTGATATTGATGAATATGAAGCTATGCATAATGTAATACACAACTCCACATGACCAGGCCATTACTGTTAGAGAGTTATAAATTGAGAAATTTCAGGAGATCACAGAACTGAGATTCTTTCAATCTTCAGTCAGTCAGAGCAATGAATTTTTGTTGAAAACTAAGGTGTTCAGTGAGACCCCAAAAGACTTGCTCCTTAGTAGTAAGAGTAAACAAGCCTTAGAATAAACAATGTCTTCCTATTGTTAAAAAAGCTTCTAAAAGATCAAGCTGACCCACAAATTTAATGCCTGCCAGGGCAAAATTCAATACCCTTTTATATGATACAATACAATACAATACAGGCAATAAACAATGAACATCACAACATCCAGCATCCAACAGAAAATTAGAGGACATGATACAAAGCAGAGAAACTGACTCATTAACATGAAAAATAGATACAGAACAGATCAGGAAGATAGAATTCTCAGACAAAATCTTTACATTGATTAAAGACAAAAAAGCATGAAGAGAGGAAAGGATGAGACAACATAAATAAAGAATGATAAACTTTTTCCTTCTGTTTAAGATATAGAAAGCTACAAGAAAGTTTCACTTCCACTCTATAGAAGGCTGAATAATTATTCCCTAATGATATCCAAGACTCAATAATAATAAAATGTCAACTACCCCCAAATTGATTTGTAGAGTCAATGAAATCCCAATAAACATCACAGCAGACTTATTTCTTTTTGTAGCAATCAACAATCTAATTATAATGTTTACATGGAAATAATAACCTCTAAAACAACCTAGTTTTTTTTTTTTTTTAAAGTAACAATGTGACAGGGATTTTATTTTTTATATGAAACAAATGCTTACCATCAATTTATAGAAATCAGTTGTACAGTATTTTGTGGGGATGAATATGTAGATCAGAAGGCTAGAAATAGACTCATATATATGTTCAACAGCTTTTCCACAACAATGTTAAGGCAACTCAATGGTGTAAACTACAGTCATGGTGCTGGGAAAAACTGGATGTTTATCTGGAAATAAAACAGACCCTCACCTGAAATAATACACAAAAATTAATTCTAAATTTATTATAGACCCAAACATAAAATTAAAGCCATGGTACCTCTAGAACAAAGTCAAATGTGTAATACTACTAAAGTGTAAGAGAAAATATTCACAACTGTGGACTCTGTGAAAACTTCTTAGGACACAACGGCATAAACCAAGAGACATAACTGGACACCATCAAAATTAAAAATTCATGCTCTTAAGGATAAAATGAAAAGATAAGCCACAGACTTAGAGAAAATATTCACAATATATATACTAAATGTACATGATATATATTTAAAATCAATTCCATAGACACTTCACAAAATAAAATATGTGAATGCCCAAAACATTTGAAACTGTTTACTTGCCATCATTGCACTGCTAATTAAAACCACTACTTCCACACTAGAATGGGTAAAAATTTTACAAGAATGACAGTACCCAGTGTTGTGGAACTCTCATGCATGTCTGTGGGAAGGCAAAATGCTACCACTGCTTTGCAAAAACAATTTACTCACTATCTTCTAGAAATTCTACTTTCATTTACCCAAGAGACTTAATACATTTATACACAAAGATTTCTACATAAATATTCATAGCAGCTTTATTTGTAACAGCACAAAACTGAAAACAACATCTAACAATGTATCATTGGATAAACTGTCATGCACACAGACACACACACACACAAATGCTATTATACAGTAATAAAATGGACATAGATACTGATATCCACAGTAACATAAGTGTATCATTAAAAATATGCTATGCCAAAGAAGCCAGACACAAAAATACATACTACATTATTCTATTGGTGAGATAATGGAAAATAGTTAATTTATAGTGAGATTAATGCTTGCAAGTTTCTATAGTGTGGTGATTTATGCTAAGGGCACAAGGGAGCTTTTAGGGTGATGGAAATATTCTAGTTTTCTTTTGTGGAAGTAGTTACACAAAAATGTATATACTTAGCAACATTTGCGAGACTGTACAGCTACAATGAATGCATTTTATTATACGTAAATTATATCCAATAAAGTTGACTTTTAAAAAAACTAAAAATGGAACTGCCTTTTGATCCAGCAATTCCACTACTTGGACTATACCCAAAGAATCCTGAAACACCAATTCATAAGAATCTATGTACACCTATGTTCATAGCAGCACTATTTACAATAGCCAAGTGCTGGAAACAGCCTAAGTGCCCATCAGTGGATGATTGGATCAAAAAACTTTGGCACATTTACACAATGGAATTCTATATAGCAGAAAGAAAGAAGGAACTTGTACCCTTTGCAACAACATGGATGGAACTGGAGAGTATTATGCTTAGTGAAATAAGCCAGTCAGTGAAGGACAAAT
>PVIW01011490.1:13369-37315 GCA_004026585.1 Noctilio leporinus | reverse complement strand
GGCTTTCTGCTTCTTCTGGGTTCAGTTTTGGTAGATTATACCTTTCCAGAAATGTGTCCATTTCATCCAGGTTGTCATATTTTTTGTCATAGAGTTGTTTGTAGTAATTTCTTACAATCTTTTGTATTTCTGAGGTATCAGTTGTGATTTCCCCTGTTTCAGTTCTGATTCTGTTTATTTGGGTCCTCTCTCTCTTTTTTCTTGATGAGTCTGGATAAGGGCTTGTCAATTTTGTTTATTTTTTCAAAGAACCAGCTCCTGGTCCTGTCGATTCTTCGAATTGTAGTTTGAATCTCTGAGTTCAATATTCTTTTCTTGTAATTGCCTTGCATTATTTGGTATCAGATTATGGGGGCCTGATGAAATGACTTGGACATGTTCTGTCTTCCTCTATTTTCTGATAAAGATTATGTCAGATTTTTATCTTTTTTTTTTTTATTAAGATTTTTTAATTTATTATTTTCAGAGAGAGGGGCAGGGAGAGAGGGAGAGAGACATCAATGTATGATTGCCTTTCATCTGCCTCCAGGTATGGATCTGGCTGGAAACCTGGCTTGCAACCTGGTTATGTGCCCTGGCTGAGAATCGAACCAGCAACCTTTGGGTTTGCAGGCCAGCTCCTTATCCACTGTGCCACGAACCAGGGCAGATTTTTTATCTTTTTTATGACTATAATAATATTTAACAGTTACACCATCTGCACTTGAAGTTTTCCTTGTGGGAAGTTAATTATCAATGCAATTTCTATAACAGGTTTAAGACTATCTAGATTTTCCATTTATTTTTATGTCAGCATTATTCATTTGTTTTCAAGAAATCTATCTATTTCACCTAGGTTGTCAAGTAGCTTGTAATATTCTTTTATCATCCTTATGCTGTGTATAGGATCTGTAGCCATGTCCCTTTTTCATTTGTGATATTGGTAATTTGTGTTTTCTTTCTTTTTTTCTTGATCAGGGTTTCTAAGGATTTATTAATTTTCATTTTATTTTTAAAAAGATTTAATTTTTTTTAGAGAGAGGGGAATGAGGGGGAGAGAGACATCAATATGTGGTTGCCTCTCTAGTGCCCCCAACTGGCAACCTGGCCCCACAACCCAGGCAGGTGCCCTGACTGGGAATTGAACCAGTGACCCTCTTGTTGGCAGGCTGGCACTCAATCCACTGAGCCACAGCAGTCTGTGGCTTATTGTTTAATGCTTACTTACTTATTATTTAATAAGTAAACTTATTTTTTAAAGAACTAAACTCTTTGATTTTCTGTTCTTGATTTGTTTTTTTGATACATTTTTTAAAGAGAGAATCTCACTAAAGACCACTGTAATCTCTTCCCTAGACCCATTCCTCTCCTTCTGCTCCTGAGGTGCCTGTTCCCCCCAGTTTCATGGTTACTGTTCCCTGGCTACCTGTGCATTACAGGAAGGCTCATTTTGCTGCTGTGCTGGAGTCCTCTACCTACTCACCACGTTTCCTGCCTCCGCAGCCAGCCGGGCAGCATAGCGAGCTATGAGCCGGTGTTCCTCATCCAGTCGGCTGGGACTGTCCAGGACACTGTCAAGGAGATAAAATTCAACAGGTATCTATTAACCATCCCCTATTCTTGCTTCTCTTTTAGGAAGACAGGTGGGAGAAAGGCTTGTATAAAAGGATGGTAACAGAAGAGATGGAGGCCTGGCTCACAGCCAACGGTCTTCTGAGACAAAGGGGGCAAATGAGGCCACATGAGTCACTTCTCTTCTGCAGCATCTCACAATGCTCAGAAGGGCAGTTCTCTCTTAATACAAGAACTGAAAAAAGATAGGGCATATACAGAGTTTGAAAGTTTTAAATGTTTTAAAAAGCTCATGACTTTCATACATAGGTCTCACACTCAAAAAGACCAAGAGAAAGCTGGAGCATCATGAAAGACAGGGCTGAGAAAAAGGACTAACAGTGGCTGAGCAAAATCCAGCCTTGGGCAGGCCCAGTATGTGGTAAAGTTGGAGAAGGCTACAGGGTATCAAACATTATTTTCCAATGCCTCTTTTTTCTTCTTTTACCATGCTTGTTTCACAAATACAGCCGCATCTTTGAGTGGTTTCCAGGAGTTCCGGCCCTCTAAAAATTTAAAGACCCATCTAGGCGGGATATCAGGTAATGCAGCACCGGGATGTAAAAGGGTTCTTGAGTAGTAGGTCAGCTCTACGCAATGCGATGAACTTTAGATGCAATGACCGACTCTCATTAATTTAGCATGTTACATCAACTATCTTATGTTCGCATCGGGGCACTTCCAGATTAATAGGGACTGTGGCTATAGGATTCTCTTTGTTCAAGCCTGGGTAGAAGCTTTCAGCTAACAGAGAGGAGGATGACTGACCAGACGTGGTTGAGGTGGCTTGCTTGTACTTTGGCCCTAGGGTCTTGGAGTTCTGAAAATCCTTGACTGGATTTAGCAACGTGACATGTGACATGAAAACATTTAAAGATGTGAGTTCAGTACTCATCAAATCCTATTATAATTACTGAGGGGAATCTGGGAAGGATCAAGTCAAATTCATAAAAATCCATCTGGCCTTTTCATGCACACAATCAACTTTATTTTCCTAGAATTTTTTTCACCTTCTATATTTCTATTTCTGTGGCTAATTCTTTAAGTTCAGTCTTTCCTCTAGGATGGATTGCTCTGAATGTACTTTAAGGTCTCCTGCCTATGCCACTTCCAAACATTTTATAATTCTGGTACGCAAATGTCAGTGTCCATCACGTCTAACCGTCCTCTCAGAAGATGACCTTAGAGAAGGAGTGTGCTACTGTCGGTGACTTTAACATCTATGGCCATGGCCCTGAGGTCTGGCCTGGAAAATATTTGAGCCTTATAAGTGTTTGACACAAGAGAACTATCTTTATCCTTTAAATAAACAACAACAGAAATGAACACTTAACAATACAAGTAGATAGTATTATGCAGGGACTGGCAGTCCACAGTGAGACTTAACATGGTTAACCTTTGTGTTCGGGCAGGAGACACACAGGCAACTCTGCACAAAAGAGCTCCTTTTCCAGCACATTCTGTCTCCTGGGGAAGGTGAGTCCTACTTGTCACTTACGTCTGAGAGTAGACAACATGGTTGTTCTATCTGGCTAGGCTTTCCAGCCAGAAGCTAAAACTTGATTTGAGAGATTTTAAGGTCAATTAAACTTATGAGGAAAATTAGAAAGGTTCCTTGTTCTTCTGCTTGAACTGAATTCATTTTCAGAATTAGCTAGGAAATTTCTGATTTCTTCAACGACTATGAAGCTCAGCTCCTTAGATTACAAATCGAGAGATGTAGTACCCACTGTATCTTCATGTTCTCCCAGGGCTCCCAGCCACCATTCCTGAGCAGGGAGTCTTATCTCTAAGCCAAGGACCTGAGGACCTTGGCTAAACCTACCATAAATCTTCTTGGGCTGAAGTATCAGGTAGCAGTCGCTGTCCAACCTTCTGTTGCTACTTGCCCTGTGGAAACTTTTAATTACCTGGACAATCGCCCTGACTGATTTTAAGTGAGCTGTCCTGCCAGAGGTGAGGACGGGACAACTCTATTCCTATAGGGGCAGGGACAGAGTGCACAGAAATCATCTGTTAAGCGAGAAGGCACTCTCTGTGATACAAGGCACAAATACCAATCCGGCCCTTCCTTTCCTCCTGTAGGATAAGCCTATCCAACATGCAACATGCAACATGCTTGAGAAGCAGGAGGACTCTACAGTCCCTCTATGGCTTTAGAGGCAGGTAAATGCCTAAAAATATCAAGGTTATTTAGCCATACTAGGAAAACTATTAGAAATGTTATAAAGTATACTATTAACAAGATTTCTTTATATATACATACACACACATATATATATATATATATATATATATATATATATATATATATATATTTTTTTTTTTTTCCTCCTTGACTATTGATTTTTCTGTTATCATGGGGAATAAGAATTACCTTCTCATGGAACCATGGCATGCTATGAACAAAACTAAGATAAAAAGTTAAGACTCTAGCCTTCCCCTTATGTGTTTATAAATTTCGGGGTTTCCCCGCTTAAGAATAAGAATCTCCTGTGGTCTGATACCGTGACTCTTCCTTGCTGCCATGCACAGTAGCTGGGATGGCTTTAGATGATTTAAACTTCATCTGCATTCTCCTCGCGGAGTGATGGTGGGTGTGGGCCTAGAGCAGGCAGATGGCTTTGGGTCTGCCTGAATGCAACAGCACCTTGTTTGGTACTAACTCTTTTAAAGGGTTAATTTTGCTGTAGTGAGTGGTTCTCAAGTGGTTTTCCATTCTGACCCACTGAGGGGATCAGTCGCATTCCCATATTAAGAATGAGCCAATACCAGTCTTCAGGGAAAGGGGTATGCGGGACTATCATAACACATATAATTATTAAAATGAAAGGAGGCATGTATCATTTGGAAAAAGTCCCTTAGGTGGCAATGATCCAATACCACTGTTGAAAACGAGTGCTTTAAATGATCAACAATGATTGATTTGGGGAAGAGATGAAGATGTAAGATGTAAAGATGTAACAGGGTGATGGTATCAAAGATTAGACACAGTGGGAGGTCTGTGGGTTAACCAACCCTAAGCCTAACCTGGACTATCAACAGGAAGATTTCATTATCTAGGCAAGAATGAACAGTAAAAGGCTGCATGTGAATGTACCTCTTTGGGGCTGCATATCTCTCTGAGGTTTACACACCCTTTAAGTGTAATCTGAAGAAAGTGAGCTCCACTTCAAAGGAGAATTTCTGATTGTATGTTTAGGTAAGTGCCTGGGATTCGCATGGTTCCTTCTCCTTTAGAAGCTCATGCTTTGGCAGTACCATAAACTCTGCCCAACATGACTGGGAGCTTCTCAAGCAAAACCCCACATGCAGAGCTGTGTCCAGCTGGCAGCCCCGGGCCACATAGCTCTCCCCGCCTTAGCTCAACCCTGGGATACCCGCCCTGCCACTGACCGTGCACAGTGCTGCAGACGGGTCACATAGGAGGCTATCAGCGCATGCTCATCGGCCACGTGACTGGGTATATCCTGGCTATACTGTAACCTAGGGACAATGGAGGCAAAGACAGCAAGCATGACACAAACACAGTGAAAAAGGAACCATGAATTAAAATGGGCAAATTTCAAAGAAATATAGAAAAATAATAAACCATGATAAGAAAAAATTTAAAAATACAATGCATAATGGAATGTGATGTTAGACCATAGGGAAGCTATCTCAGAAATCCTTGGAACAAAAGTAATCCCTTAGGAGACAGCTTTGGCCAACTGACACTACCACCCTTGAGAAAAGAAACCACTGAGTAGCTTTGGCACCAGTCTCGCCCGGCTCTGGGCTCCACGATGGGTGCACCTTTAAGTGGTGCCCACTGGCACAAAAACAGGCAAAGGGGGTCGACTTAACATCCTCAGTGGCCCCTCATGCTTTCATAGCTTTTGTCTACACATAGGAGTTGTCCATGCTACCTCATGATGCCAGTTAAACCTTATTTCTGAAGAGATCCTGCCTTCAGCACCATTTTATTTTCTCCCATACAACTGGTACTTAAACCAAACTTGCAAGAATTGTATTTCATTGTAAGACAACACAGTACACATCCTGAGGTGCTCTTTTAGAGATGGGTGAAAGGCCCTCAAGTGCACTACCTTTTTTTAAAAAAGTTTTATTATAGAAGTCTTAAAATATGCACAAAATAGAGTAATCCAATAATTACCCTTCATGTACCCATCACCAAATTTCAACAAAAATCAATACTTTCCTACTTGTTTAGTCTATTCTTTTAGTCTATCTTGTGCAGGAAGAGGTGGTTACAGCAAATCCCAGACAATTTATTATTTGTCTCAGAACTACTTAAATTTCAATGCCTTATTTAAAAAATAAAATTCTCAGTACTTTCAGATGCCATTCCATTTTCTTCTAGCTTGCATTGTTTTCAATAAGAAGTCACTGAAAAATCTTATCCCTGTACCCCTGTAAGTAACATCTTTTTGAATCTAGCTGCTTTTAATATTTTCTCTTAATCACTGGTTTTTAGCAACTTGACTGTGATGTGTCTTTAATATGGTTTTCTCCATTTATCCTGCTTAGTTTGTTGAGCTTCTTGTTATGTGGGTTTATAATTTCCACTTATTTGGAAAAAAATTATTTCCTTAAACAGTTTTTCTCTCCTCTTCTGGTAGACTGCTTGACGTTGCTCCACAAGTCACTGATGCTGCGCTTGTTTTTTGACTTTTTCCTCTCAACGCTTCATTTTGGGTAGTTCGTCTCTAAGCTCACTGAACTTTTCACCTGCAGTCCGGTCTGGTAAGTACATCCCTTGAATTTTTCACATAAGGTATTATTTTTTTCAACCCTAGAAGTTGCTTCTTAATTAAATTTTTAGACTTAAATTAGAATTACAATTACATTTATACTTTTTAAAAATGTCTTCCAATTTTTCCCTTTAATATATTCTTATTTTCCTTTGTATTTTTTGGTATTTATCATGGCTGTTTCAAGTCCATTACTGCTAATTACATAATGGCTATCATTTCTGGCTCTTTTTTATATTAACTAATTTTCTCCTGGTTATAGGCCATAATTCCCTGCTTCTTCCCACATCTTCTATTTTTTCACTGGCTGATGGAAATTGTGAGTATTATGTTGCTGAATGTCTGGATTTTGATGTCTTCCTCCAAGAATCTGCTAGCTAATGTACTAAAAGGACAGCTGGATCCTTTTGAGGCTTGAATTGAAGCTTCATTAGTGAAGATTCAGAGTAGCCTTTACCCAGGACTCTTTTTGCCCTGCTCCTATGGCGTGAACTTTCTGGGGTCCTTACTGAATGCCCCAAGCATTCAGTGACGTCTCTCTGCCCTCACTGGGTTGAAACGCAAACAGCTGTCTAACTTGGGTAGCTATTCCACTTTCAAATTCTCAGGAGCTGTTATTTCCCAGGCAGTAGTTGTTCTTTGCCAGTCTTGTGAAATCTCATTCTAGGCAAATATAACTTAGTTTTCAGCCAAAGACTCAAGAGTCCTCTATTCAGATGTATGGCGCCCATTCTCTGCATTTTTCCTCCTCTCTGGTAGTCAGCTCCATAAACTGTGGCCTCCCCAAACTCCACGCTCAGTCTCCTTCCTCTCAGCAAGGTGTCCTGCTCTGCCTGTACTGGGCTGAGAGCCTGGACAAGCAACCATCTCCTCATTTGCTTCCTGCCCCTCAGAGGTAAGCCCTGCCTCACCTACCTTCTAATTTCTGAAAACAGCTGTTAGATTCAGACTGGTTTTCTAGCAGTTCATAATGGAAGAGCTAATCTGATGCCCGTTACTTCATCCTGACCACAGTGGAAGTTCTGTGTACAGCAACGCATCTTTATCATACTTTTGTAAAGTATTGATCCACTTCAAACTAGAAACTAAAACAAAACTGCTTCTTCAAGGCAGACATTGAGAATTGGTGCTGTATAACCTGGTAAGCCATTACAAAGGTTTTAGTTTCTACTCTAAGACGTAAAGCTATTGAGGACTTTGAGCAGAGGTGAGCTATGATATAGCTTAGATTGTAATAGGATCATTTGAAGATAAAGTGCCGGAGAGCAGGAGAAGAGCAGCTAATTAAAAGGCTACTGCAACATTCCAGATGAGAAACAAAAGAGGTGAGGAAAATAGAGTAGCATAAGTAGTAAGAAGTAGCAAGATCTTGAACGTATTTTGATGTTTTTGGGTGAAGTTGATACAATAACCTGACAGATGGGATAAGAATCAAAAATTCTGACTTAGCCAACTAGGAGAACTGCCATTAACTGAGATAGGGAAGAAGCAGGTTTGGTGGGGAAAGAGACAGAACTCAGTTTGAAACATGCTAATTGTGAGACATGTATTAAATATCCAAGTAAAAATATTGCTTAGGAAGAGAGTATCAGGTTAGTGCTCAGGGAAAGGTCTGGGCCAGAAAATCAAGTTTGGAAGTCGTAGTACATAGACAGTATTAAAAGCCATGAGTCTAGGTGGAATTACCAACAGGGAGTGAGGACAGATAAAAGTGAAAAGTGGCCCCTCTGGGATACTAACATTCAGAGTTCAAAGAGGTATGAAAAAAAAAAAAACAGCAAAGGAGGCCGAGAAGGGAGAAGAGGAAAACCAGAAGGGCACCATACCTGGAGGCAAATGCGGAAAGTGTTTCAAGTAGAAGCAAGTGATCCTCTATGTCAACTGCCACTGACAGATCAAGTAAGACAAGTCCCAAGACCTCACCCCTGGGTTTGCCCTGAGGAAGTCACCCTGCGCCAGGACAGAAGTGAAGATCTGACTGGGAACGGCAGAACAGAAATTAGACGTTCACTACAGAAGCAACAGTTGACTGAACTCCATTTTTAGCTTTACATGAAGACTGCTATTCAGAACTAGTGTTCTTTGCCAGATAATTAGGGCTCTGAACTGCAAGGAGAGCATAACCACAGCAGCATATAGTAGGTAAGAGCTGAAGTGTCCATGTATTTTCTACTCACATTCAAAATTGCACCTGTTTTCCAGATTTACTTCTTGAATTTAGATTTTCCTTTTTTGACAAAGTATACATCTATATTACCATATATGTAAATTATAAATATACATGTACAATGTTTTTGTGTGAACCTGCATTAGAATTGCTGAAGGGTTTACCTTAAATGCTTGAATGGAAATGGAATTTAATCTCAACCCAGGAGCAGTTAAAACCTGGAGATCTGCCCAGGCTATTGGATGGACCTTGGAGATCTGCCAGCACTGAGGACCCCACCGTTCCATACACTTACGTGTTAATTTTCAATTACTCTGCTTTCCTGTCTTTCAAAAAAAGTTTGGAGGAAAAAAACTCGTGCTGCCATGGAGAGATTCTCACGAATTCCGAGGAGCTAGATGTTTCATGGCCATGCTGAATCCTTTATTACTATGCTTTTCAACCAAATTCCACATTTCTTGTTTCACAGGAAGGATAGGAATCAGTGGCACAACTCCACCAATGGACAGCTTCTGGCTCAACCGATTTCATTTTGCTTCCTTTTGCGGATTCCCCAACATCTCTTTTATTCTCAGTCTAAAAAAACAGCCGGTTTGACACTTCACTATACTCTGGAGATAACAAGATAAACTCTTTACCTGGCACCCAGTCAGAAAGCCTTTTCACTGCTGTTATAGTGCACTTTGTCTCCTAATTTGGTCAGAAATAATGTTTTTACGGTGAGATCTTCTGGCCTTTATGAACAGCTTTTCCTTCTCGTGAAGTTGGTGTTAAAGTAAGAAAATTCTGGTAACACCTTTTCTTACGATTCCTAGCAATCAGTAACTACTCAGAATTATGGCTCCGATATTTACTTGTAACCACGTCCAACACAACACAGCTTCATACGTGGCATAGCATGATTTAACACTTGAGAAAAAGCTCAGGTTTCAGTTCTTTCCAGTTTGTAAAACCAGTTACCGCTCATCCATCTGCTTTGCTGGTTCCAAAGTGTTGCTATTGCCTCCGTGTTCATTTTCCTTTGTTCTAGCAGGTTTTTACTCTAAAAGCTTTCGATTGTCACTTTAGCAGAGTGCCAGGAGGAAACACAGGCAACTGCGGCTTAACATGCTGTTTTCTGCTACTTCCATTTCCCCCCGTCTCTAACTTACAGTTACCCTCCTTTCAGATCACTCCTTTTGTACAGTGGGCGCTGGATGCTTTAAGGGTACCATTCAGGGTACGGTAGGCAGGGTTAGTGATCACAGACAGGCATACCTAGACCTGATCTGGACGGATGGACACACCTAGTTATGTGGGGCCCTGGGCTTGTCTATAAGAGGTGGACAAGAGTCCTGGGGAAAGCACACCCGCATGTGCAGTGTATGTGGAGGGCTGTGTTACGAGAAGACGGAAAACTCTGGAAGTGCAAGTGTGTATGGGAAGTGTGTGTGGGTTTCCATATGTGCGCATGGATACCCTTCTGCACAATTTGTGTGCTGGGTAGCAAAACAGCAGTCTGCCAACAACCTCTATTATTTTTCTTTTCCAGGCTAGCTCTCTTCTGTTCTTAGCGGTAAAAGCTATCACATACAGTCAAGGATGGGCAGTCATACAGTCCTTGGAGTGCTCCTATCCGTAGGAGGAGCGCCGCATCTAGAATGACAGGCTACGGATGTGTCTGAGGTGCAGGCAGTGCTGGGAAGTAGCTGGCTCCTGGCGAGAGGGAAGACGGAGGAAGCAAGAGATGCGGGGCGTCCGGGGGCAGCTCAGTTGCTTCTGTGGTCCCCGGATCCCGGGACGCCTTTGCCCTTCCCTGCGTGCTTTTGCCTTTGTGGGCTTGTACCTCTTCCTCCCTTTTCACTGCGTGAGATACTAAATATAAGATCTATTCTCTTAAATTTCTAAGGGTACAGTATAGCCGTAGTGCTAAGTATAACTTTTTCATTTTCCTTAATTGGGTTTGTGCTTTTTAAAGTTAAATGTTAATCCCTGAAGTTAAGAGTGACATTAATATACCACCAACCAAATGCACAAAGCAGTAAGTTTTATACTGAAGGTTTTTGTTATTGGCTTAGTTATATGAAAATGTCCACAGACTTTAAAGAATTTAAATATTTATGAATAAGTTAAACATTAGAAGACATTAAAAAATAGAAAAATATTAACATCATTCTCCACATTGGTCTGAATATATGGTATGACTTAATACAGAGCACAGTATCACAGTTTACATCTGAACCTTGGGGAAAAAAAAGGATGAAAGCAAACCTCGGAGGAATTCAGATGGAGGAGGGAGATTTTAAGCCTCTTTTAAAGTTTTAAAAGTTATTTTGTTGTCTGTTTTTAGGTGCACTATTCTAATTGTTTTTTAAAGAAAAATTTAATATTTTCCCACTTATTTAAAAAAATTGTTTATTTTCAATAAATCGCAGAAACTAGGCTAAGGCAAAATTATTATTTTTATTTATTTATTTTAAAAGATTTTACTTATTATTTCCAGAGAGAGAGGAAGGGAGAGAGGCAGAGAGGGAGAGAAGTATCAATGTATGGTTGCCTTTCACACAAAATTATTTTAAATTATATAACTACCAATATGGAAATAATAAAAGTATTATGCAGCGCAAATCCCTAGAGTGAAGCCTCTAAGGAACATAACTCATTGTATCTCACATGATAGCCAGCATCGCTACCATTTATAACGTTTTCTTCTATAAAAAGTAACCCTTACATTTAAGATCATTGCTTATTTGGACTAATGTATACTACACTATACTATAATACAACACAATACTATACTATTACACAATACTATACTATACTATATATAACACACTATACTATACTATACCATCCTATACCATACCACATCATACCATACACTACACTACACTATACCACACCACACCATATCATACTACACTGCACTATACCATACCATACCACCCCATACCACACCATACTCACTGTACTACAATACTATAATGTAGTATTGTTTTTGGCCACTGTGGCCATCACTATTTTTTTCTATGCACTGCCTATTAAAAAGGTAGAAACTGGGGTTCTTAAACTTTCCTGCATTTTTATTACTATTCATGTTCTTGTCTAATTCAGGGATTTATGTCTTATTGCTCAGTTTAAAGGAAACCTCTTATTTCTGGAGAAGAGCTTTATCCCACTTGACGACTGCTCCAGCAGAGGAAGGCTCAGTGACCGGGGTGACATGCTGGGGTCCTGGCGTTCATCAGACTCTGGAGACACAGGTCTGACGACATTCAGTGGAAGAAAGAAAAACCCACGAGTCCTTGAGGACGTAAATAGATTACTATGGAAGTATGTATGGCCTGGTAACAGGGGCCATGAAGAGCCAAATCTATGAATTATGCGATTCATGTTCACATGTTATATCATAATGTCACCCTGCACATAAATGAAATCTAAAACTCAAAAGACCATATTATTAGTAGGGGCACCTTCCCCCATGTAGCCTCTGCGCCATTAGTTACTGCGCAGTCTTGCTCGCTGGGCTGCGGGGCAGCCCCGGACAGACACCTCGAGGACCAGGTCTACCGAGAAACAGGTGCTAGCTGAAATGCTGGCTTCAAAATAAACCCTTAATCGCGGCTATGCTGTATTATTTAAAACCACCTTCAAAAATGATAAACACTTCGTGACTGACAACTGCAGCTGGCTACTTACGAGGAAACCTGAGGCTTAACAGTGACCTCAAGCCTAAAGGTGGGTCCTGCAGAGGCACCTGCGGCCGCCACTGCTCCTGAGTCCCGTCCTTCGGTCCTCTTAAGGAAGGCAGCAGCGTCCAGAAAGCTGCTCTCCCTCTACCAGCTTCTGGCAGCTACATTCGCTGCGGTCGCTGAATGTTTGGTGCCCAGGCACGCAGGCCCTCAGGGCCTGGGGTGACTCAAATGACGAAACTGCTGCATGAAGACAACTCGGAGAGGTGAAACCCTGTAGGGGGCTTTCCTAAAACTAACAGCCAACCTACCAGCCGACTTCTTCCAACAATCCATCTTGTCTTCCTAATTTTGCAATGGAAATAGCCCCAAGTTGATAGATTCTGGGCTGGGGGCTAAACGCTATGGGTATTTAACATAAAAAACTAAGGACTAAGAGTAGCAAAGAGTTGTCATGGTAATATCCAGGGAAGATGGGAGAGGCTCAATTGTTCTGTCTTCTTCCAGAAGCTTTTTGTTCTTCCTTGAGAGAGTATTATTTATAACTTATTCTACTCTCCCTCACCTGTTCTCATTACAGTTTACCTCTTAAATGAAAACAGTATCATAAATTCTCACACAAACCCCACAAGGTAGACAACGTTATTGTCTCCATTTTATAAGGGGAAAAAAAGAACATATAAATCTTGTTCAAGGTCAGGCTGGAGGCAGGACTTAAAGGAAAACATTCTGGAAAGAGTCAAAAACCTATGCTCTAGCCCAGCAATTTTCCACCTTTTGCATCTCACGGCACATATAAACTACTAAAATTCTGAGACACACCAAAAAAAATACTTTATTTATATTTTCTGCCAATTGGACAGAAAATAGATATAATTTTGACTCATTCACATCAGGCGGCTCTTTTGTGTTGGCTGTTGTCATTTTTTAACTTGACGATCTAAGTAAGGGAAAAGAGGTCAGTGCCCATGACTAAATGGTCAGGTACTGACTGCATATTTAAAAAATCCTTGCTGCATGCTGGTTGAAAACCTGCTCTAGCACAATCTAGCCGCGTGCAGACGGTGTGTCCCAGAGTTGTAATGTGAAACCTGCATGGTTTTATCAACCAATGTCATTCCAATACATTTTTAAAAGAGAGAAAAATAAGTATGTAAGTATGTTGAGAATGTAAAATGAACAAACCACCACAAAAAACCCCGCTATGTTCTAGGACACGGTGCCACTCAGCCCTGCCCAGAAGCAGGATGTGGCCACTCCCTGCGGGCAGCATTCCAGGAGGGCTGTGGGCAGGGACTCTGCCTCAGTCAGGGGCTCGAGTCTCCCTGTGGACTACACTGTACCAGGGGTCACTCTGATTTAGTAAGTCTCCAAATCCTCTGTTCCAAGGTAGCCCTACAGTTTACTACTTAGCTTCTTCCTAAGGCTATTTGCAAAGACTGTCTGATGATAAGAATCACCTGGAATTCTTGTTAAAACAGTAGCTTCTCAGGGTCTCAGGATCCATTGGGTTTGATATGGTCCCAGGCAGTTGTATTTTTAATAAGTGAGCCAGGTGATTATTTGCATCAGTCTAATTTGAGAAACACTGCTCTAGGCCTTTTAGCCAATGGGAACTAACATAGTTGACCTTAAGCGTTAAGTATTAGACAGTACGTACCCACCTAATATTGTGGGTAGGTTCTGGAAACTGGGGCAAAATGATGTATAATGAAACCAATTTTATCACAGGCTAATTGATATAAACAAGACAGGTTGCTACGGTATCTTATCAACGTTATAATGAAATGACATTGAACAAAATGATGCTATTGGAGGACCTGCTGTATATTATATATTAATTCAAACCATTATTACCCAGATGACATTTCTGTGGCTGAATTAATCCAAAGCAACCAGTACACTGTGGCACAAAGAGGTTCCCTTCCGGAAGGACTTGGGGAGGGAGTGAGTCCTAATGCTTTTGCTGTTGTTGTTTTCTTTTTGAGTTATAACTATTAGACAGAATTCTTTAATGGTTGTGTCCCTGAGGGAGTGTCTGCATTGCTCTGGTCCTGCAACAGCTTAAATCAAATAGAAAGTAAGCCATTCTATACAGTTCTTTTAAGTACCGCCTAGGGGAATTTTGGAGCAAAGTAAATTAAAGAAGGAGGAGAATGGAGATACCCCAGTTCTAATTCCTTGAAGGACCTTAAGGGAAACTACTCATATAACTAAGAGAGGGACTCACTTTTCAACTTAAATGTTTATCTGGCTGGTGTGGCTCAGTGGCTTGAGCAACAGCCTGCGAACCCAAAGGTGGCTGGTTCAATCCCCAGCCAGGGCACATACCCAGGTTGCAAGCCAGGTCTCCAGCCAGGTCACCAGCTAGAGGCAAGTGAAAGGCAACTATACATTGATGTTTCCCTCCCTTTCTTCTTCCTTCCCTTCCCTTCATTCTAAAAATAATGAATAAAATCTTTTTAAAAAAGTTTATGAATCAACTATAGAATGCCTTAGAAGAATATAAGGAATTAATTTACACAATCTAATCAGACACAGAATCCATCTTTGACACTCAAAGAACTCAAAATGCAAGTGTTGAAATTCACAATTATCAAAATGTTTTTAATGTTCACAAAAAGATCTCAAACATGTCTAATCTGTTTTGACACTATGTTTGCTGCTTGTCACAAACATGAGTTTCCACCTCAAGGCACCACTCAAAACAGACTCCTTCAGTTCCTATATTTAGAAGTAGGAAAATAAGTAAAAAGTACAAAATAATATTAAGAGCGAGTCGAAGGTGGAGAAAGCAAGCTAGTCCTTTCTACCCTGTGAAATGCTCTGCTTCCCAGGCCAGAGGCCTCTCTGTCCCCAGATCTGAATGGTGACTGCAGCACAAGCCGTGACACATACCTCTTGGTGGGAGTGGGCACTCCGGAGGACATGTGGCTCACCATAGTGTCATTCATGTTAGCCAGAGGACGAGGAGGACTGAAAAAGAAAAGATATTTACATTATATTAATAATTACCAACATGACTGGGGAAAACAAGTGAAGAATGCTAAGGGCAAAAGAACCAACTATCAGTCCTGAGAAGCACAGAGGGACCCACGGGGAGTGGGGGTAGAAAAAACCAATCTATACTTTCAGCCTAAAGTAAATTCAAAAAGAAGAGTTTTCCCCACAAACCCAGATGTACCAGGAGGCACATCACACAGTCACACACACACTGCTGTGGGGATGGAGCTGGAGATTCTGGTTTTGTAGTTTCACTACACAGCACTGGGAGTCCTGCCACTTCCCTAATTTCTCTGCATTTGGGTGTTCGGTGTTTGTAATGTCACAAAGGCCAGGACAGCATCTGAGCCTTGGTTAGAGCGCACTGTCTTCCCTCAGATTTTGCTTGCATACTTTTTACCAAAAACAATTAAACTGTTAAAGACTAAATTCTTTCATTAATCCTTTACCGGACTCTTAACAATGAACCACATTTTATAACCATACTCCAGGTATAATGCTTTCTTTTCTAAACCTAATCCGAATTCAACTTTGAAGGTAAGCGTTTGTGATAACTTGTCTTTAACTGCTGGTTTTCTGGACTCAAGGTCTATTCTCCCTCTTGTGTCCTGCATGAATGAAGAACCCAAACTTACCAAAAGGAATCAACGATCAGGCCTTGCAGCCACTCTTCAACCCCTCTTCTTCCCTCCCCACCAGGGCCACATGACTATTGCTAAATGTTCCTCCTGGAAGATCTCCTTTCCTCTCCTAAATTGAGAGAAGCACTTTTCAGAGAAATGTGTTCATTAAATTCAGAAAAATAAAGCAGAAAAACCCTTCTCTCATGTTTAGATGTTCTGAGAACTACCTCCTGGTTTCTCCTTATCTTTAAGAGCTAATTATGTAAAATGTCTTTATAGAGATTATCCTTAGCAAATCTTGGTAAATATTAAGGAACCAAAACCTTTATTGTTTCACAGATTTCATAGTACATTCTAATAAAGGCTTGAGCAAATTTTTCCAGGTAGAGCCAGGGAACGTAGATGAAAGAGGGATGAATGGATCAACCTATGTATATCTACATCTGTCTACCTTGCCAATTCTTTTTCTTTTAAGACAGTTTCATTTCTGGGTAGGGAAATATTTTTACAGTTTTCCATTTAACGGACAGGATCAATGATAGCACATAATTTGCAGGGAATGGATTTAGGTCTCTTGATTTTAAAACCATAACACTACACTTTACTGTTAAAATTCCTCCCTTCCCATGACAGGTCGGTAAGTCAGACATTCAGAATTGATGCATGCTTTTATAGGTTAATTACTTTTTTTCTGTATACTTTCTTGATTGTGCTGTTACAGTTGTCCCAATATTTCCCCTTTGCCCACCTCCTCCCAGTACACCCCATCCCTCCAGCAATCCACCCCCCTTAGTTCACGTCCATGGGTCGTGCATAGTTCTGTGGCTTCTCCATTTCCTTCACTATTCTTGACCTCCCCCTGTCTATTTTGTACCTACTGATTATGCTTCTTAATCCCTGTACCTTGTTCCCATTCTCTCTCTTCCCCCTCCTCACTGGACGATTATTTCTTTTTTAAATCCTTGGTTGTCAGACTTCCATACAGTCCAATTTTCTGGTGGTTCTGATTATTTTTTGTGATGCTTCCTATGGTTGTGTGAGGAGGTGAAGTGGGTTTACCTACACCTCCATCTTGGCCGGATGGAAGTCCTACAGGCTGGATTTCAAATCCACATTTATCTTACTACCTGCCTTCCAAACAGATATTCAATTTTGTGCCTAAACTTTCAAGCCTATTAAAACTACTGACTTTGTTGAATTATAATCAATTGTTTTAGGTTCATTACTAATGGAAATGAACATGAACACAGAGACTGGGTTAATATAGTCTTAAACTTACACTTTTGACTCTAGTTCTTTTAAATCAATTGTCCAAATGGAACAAGGAGACAATTCCTATGAAAGGAGCAAATCCAGCATCATAGCTTTTCATACCTGAGGGCCCACAAATATCCTGGTCCTGAAAACAGAATGGACTTTGTTTCTTTAATATATTATTATTAGCAACCCACTTCCTAAATGAAGATAAGGACACATTCATATTGCTTTCAAAACTAACGCAGGTCACACTACTCTTTGAACCCTGCTGCACTTTAGAAGTCCCCATACGGTTACCTGTCCCCAGAGTCCAGGGCCTCCTCACCACCCTGTTTAGGTTTCCTTGTAAACACTTTTTTTTGGCCCCAAAATACAGCTATTAGGAATACTAAGTTTCATGTAGCATTGAGCTTTTGCTGCAACAGTTTGGTAACAACAGTGTCACCAAGAAGACCCCGGAGACTGCCACACAACGGTCCCTTTGAAGTCATGCTCGACTCCACCTCACCTGCTTCTCGCCTGGCTGATCAGAGGGACCAGCTGTAATACAGAATGCCTTTCTTTCCACTTTCTGCTGTTCATGGTGCAGTGCCTAGGAAAGAGGTACAGGCCTGCTTTTTCACTGATGTTAGCCTCTCCTGCCATTTCTCCTTTGTGGAAGGCACAGAAACTCTTGAGTTTTCTTGGGACTGAGGAGACACCGAAGAGGAATAGGAAAGCCACAGAGGACCAAAACTGCTTGTATGACAGAAGAGTCTCCATGGATCGAGAGGAAATTTCTGAGGGGACTCCCACTTTTGCTAAGAAATGTGGCCTTCATGGACGAAGCTAGCTATGAGTGTTCAGCCATCGCACTGCACGGAAGAGGCGAAAGCACAAGCAAGCTAATAGTAAAAGCCACTGAAATGCCCCAGGTGCAGTTTCACAGGCTTGAGGATGAGGACGTGGCCAGGTGTGTCACCAAGGGCTGGCACCTCATGCCCAATGTGAGCCGATTGGACTGGGCACAAGGGAGCCGACCATGGAGGTCCTGCGGGAGCTGATGAACAGCTTCTACAGGGAGTTCTCCATCTTGAAATACTATCAGGTTGAATGAGAAACAAGTCTGCCTCATAACAGAGACAGATGTGAACAATCAGCCCCTCAGAACCACATGCAAGTACCTGAGGAGAAAGTATCCTTGTACATCTGACTGCTATTAGGAGGTTTGATTCACATCCGCCCAAGAACCGAATGGTCTTGCCCAGAGTGCCTGGTGTTCTCTTGTGGATTATACATTTTCCCCTAGGCCCCTCTCTGCCATAAACAGAAAGAAAATAAGGGGGTAACAAGACCAGTGTATTGGATGTTGACTAAAATTATAGGAGTGCACCAATTTTGTTTATCTTAGATCTTATATTAGAGTCTTGTTTCTTTCTCTCTAATCCTGTTTTATGATTTACTTTTCTTTGACCTATGCCTCTCACATTTTAACTTCTCTGAGTAAACTTTAAAAATCTTTATTGCAAAATGAAAACCAATTAAAAGCCATATGAACTAAAAATAAATAAATCTAATGTGGTTACCTAGTATATATCAGTATTAAAGATACTGTATTCAATTTCTGACATTTTTGGAGGGAAAATGACAATAGAAAACAACATTTTATAACTCTTACACATGGATCCATGTGATAAAATTTCACGATTTGTAGCATTTTGTTTGATCTGATGTTACAAAAGCTTTTAATAATTATTTAACTCAGGAGTGTCAAACTCATTTTGACCGGGGACCACATCAGCCTTGTGATTGACTTCAAAGGGCCGAATGTCATTTTAGGACTATATAAATGTAACTACTCCTTAACAGTTAAGCAAGCCGGGTAGAAACAAGGTGTGGGCTGAATAAAACAAGGTGGATGGTGTGGGCCTTGTGTTGGCCACCCATGATCTAACTCTTGGCAAGCATCATGACCAACTGTTATGTTCTAGCACACATATCAGAGCCTCTTTTCTAATGTTCAAAACCAGACAGTAACGTAAGTTGTAAACTAATCATAACTGCCTCAAATATCATACCCGTTCTGAACTTGGAGCAAAATTTGAGAAGAAAACAGGTGTATTTGCAGCCCAAGATGAAAGAAGCATCTGAAAACACAAATAGACAAAGGCAACCAGAGGCTCTAAACATCTGAACCTAGAGGCAGAACAGCCAAGAGTCATCACAAACTCTTCATGCCACACACCATTCTCAGCACTCCCTTTACTCCTCAAAGTAAGTGTATGCAGTAGGTACTCATTATCAATCCCCTTTTATAAATGAGCAAACCAAGGCACAGAGAGGTTAAGTCACTTGTGCAAGGTAACACAGCCACAGAGACAGGATTTAAACCCAGATGATCAGGCCCAAGTCTATGGCTACAATGACTGTATATCTGCCACGAAAGATTACTCACTGGGCAGAACAGAGAAAGTGGAAGCTGAGCCCACAGGACTGGGGAGACCAAAGCAAGCAGAACCAGGCATAAGGGCCACATAGAACCAAATGCACAGGTACATCTGAAATCAGGGGGTATGAGACAGAAAACAGAGGATTGCTTAAAGTCTGCATAAGAAAGAGTCAGACTTCCAGACTCCTTCCTGCACTGGGTTGAATCGTGTTCCTCCAAAATTCATGTGCAAATTGCCAGAAGACAGGCAGCAGCACTGTCCCCTATCTGCGCCCCCACCACAGTCAAAGAGCAGTGATGCAGGTGGCCCTGCCCTGAAAATTACCATACCTACGCTACAACTCACACAATGGACAGGTGCCTTTGCTACAAAGGCCACGTTACTAAGACAGGGAGTAAAAGCAGGTCTACCTAACACACAGAAACAAACATAGGGAGGCTCTCTCTGAAAAATAAATAAAAAGTAAAAATAAAGAAAAAAATTTAAAGGTAATCCTTAAGGCTGGAGAGGATTTTTGCTTCTTTCTTTTAAATCAACACCTGAGGGTATATCCACTGATTCCAGGAAGAGAGGAAGGGAGGAGGGAGGCAGAGGGAGAGAAACACTGATTCCTTGCCTTCAGTATGTGCCCCAACCACAGACTGAACCTACAACCTAGGGAACTGAAACACAGCCTTTTGATTCGTAGGATGATGCTCCAACCACCCGAGCCATACTGATGCAGGCCGTTAATTTATTCCTAGGCAAGAGTGAAAGTATAAAGTTAAGCAAAATTTCTAGAAAGCAACTTGACAATATATCTGTTAAAGATCCTTATAAATGTTCATTTTGACTCAATAATTTCCTTTCTAGGAATCTAGTCTGAGGAATTAATCAGAAATGCAAAGCCAGGTCTATATGTTTAAATATTTAGGGAAATATGTAGAGTAGAATAACTTTGGAAGAAACCTAAATGTTCAAATATAAACAAAGGAAAAGTAAAAAATGGTACATCCATAGTCATAGGATAGTGTTTTCATAAAAAAAACAATGCTTATGAAGACTTTCTAAGTACATGGAAAAGTGATTAGCTTATAAGAGGTACAAAAGAAGGGCAGGATAACTATAATAGCTAACAATTATTAAATATTTATGTAAGTATCAGGTCTCATCTAGATAAATAGTGAAACAACATACCTGAAGAGAATATATCAAACTGTTAAGAAAAATTGAATTATGGGTAACCTTTCCCTGTCTCTATATATTTTACTGTACTTCTCCAATTCTTCCAGTTTAATCTTTCTCCTAATTTTCAGAGAAAAAGATGCTTAATGTAAAAAACAATGATAAATTAGAAAAATTAAAACAAAATTATAACCTATAATACCACTAAGTCAATTTTCTAAAGTGAGTCTGTAGTACTTTTGTTATCATTAACAAAGCAAACGGAAAAGGAACGCGTTTTACAAACCTAGAGACAACCTGGAGGCTGTCAGCAGAAGAAAAACACGTTAAGTGGTTTGAGTAGACTCGAAGTTCCACGACCCCACAACATCCCTAGCACCACCCCCTCCAAAAAGAAAGTAAGCATTTAAAATCAATCTGCATTATGTCACTGCCAGACTAAGAACTTCGTGATTCTGTCATGGCTGTATTCTGAGCAACTGCGCGTGGAGCCGGCTTTTAGGAAACCCTTGCCATCATGAGTCAACACCACGCCATCCAATACACCGGCGTGTAGAGTGTGTAAGCAGTAATCCTTCTGTTATATTTAACTTCGGTGAGACCACTCTCTGTGAATGAAATGATGACACTATTAGTTGCTACGTTTGGTAGGCATGTTTCTAGTACCTGCAGCCATAGCAGGTTTCCATCTGTGCCTTAGCAACGGAATCAGGAGTGCGGAGGGCCCTCAGTAACAGCAGCAGCAACACTGACTGCGGCTTGATGGGGGCCGGGCTCAGCTGGAGTATGTCCCATGGCTTCACTCACTTAAACCTCACCACCACCATCAAGGGAGATGCTACCACCATCTTATTTCAACAGATGGAGACAGGCGGGGGGAGAAGTGATGTGCAATACCTGTGGTCACAACCCAATCGCGGCAGAAGTAGGGTGTGAACCTAGGCGGGATAGCTCTTCTTGAGTCTGGGGTCTTGATCCTCATGGTGCAGTGTTTCAACTACCTCTGCGGCATTTTCAGAAAAATTTACTTCGGATAGTTTAATCTATAAATTGATACCAATTGCATGATGCTAGATCATAGTTCTGGTAAAGCTGTTTCTGAGAAGGTTAATTAAACAGTAACAGTCCCAGAGTATAGTTTTTGCGTGATTTATTCTTTCCCATGTTACGTCATTAGAACTCTACTATAAACAGGTATCTGAACTAAAAAACCACTGCCTTGCTGAACTCCTATTCTTAAACCACCTCTGGGCTGCCCCAAAGAACATTAGATTAACCTAGAATGAATTGTTTCCTTCAAAAACAACTCATTTATTTAAATGACTTTAAAATAAAATCTTAATTATAAGTATCTTTTGCATTCCTCATCTCAGCCTAACAAAAGACATGCTTTTAATGAGCAAATTATCTACTTTACCAGCCAGACTATTGATTCAAAAAAAAAAAAAAAAGAAAGAAAGAAAGAAAGAAAAGAAAAGAAAAAAGAAAAGTCTGACACTGGGCTCAGGACCAACACTTAGTGTAATTCCTTGTTCAGCTTCCTAAATTGACTAAATCCAAGGGTGAACACTTTCTGGGTGGAGCTCTGTGGTCAACCAAGACTGTGAAAGTATAAGGTTGTTGTGTCAGCAAAATTTCTCCTTAAAAACTGTGAGTGAATAAAGGGGCACATGAACAAAGCCAGCACTGATGCCTGAGAGGACAACTGAGGCCTTGGGCATCTGTAAGGACTGTCACTTTTCCATAAGCCCTGTGACAGACCTCTTCTATAGAAAGTCATCCAGTTAGGCAGGCACTTACTCCTACCTATACTTATAAAAGTTAATTGCTCATTATCTCGCTTTTTCCCAGAATATTTTTTAGTTGGAGAGGTTAAAATTACAGTTCTGCATTTCTTTTACCTTGACAGCTAGCTGCCAATCACGCATTTGGGGACTCTACCAGATGTTTTGGTCTATTTATTACTGATAGTATGAAAGGGAAAAACATTTTATTATGCCCTATGCTTCCATTTACTTGATTAGTTTTTGTATTTCCCACAACAATGCTTTACATATAAAGCACTTAACCATTTTAGTTAAATACATTTAATCACTAAAATTTTTGCAACCAGTTATTTTGCCTTCAATCCTAGATACCTGTGTTGCTTCTGAATTATCTTCCCTACTTACTTTGATCATACTTTTCCCATCCTTATGGGCATTTGCAGATTTTGCCATACTTTAAGGCAAATTCAAAACTCACGCTGTAGACAGAACTTCATTCTTTTAGCTATCAAACTAGTAGATCTGCATCTTTCAAACAAGTTGTTCTGTTGCTTCATTAAGCCCCCGCTTTCGAAATCAACTAGGTACCTATCCTGGAACATCCATCTTCATAGATTTGCCAAAGCTACACTCTTTCTCACCTCTCCTATCAGAGAAATGGCTCCAGAAATTTCAAGTATCTTCAAAAGCCCTTCTGATTACTACTAACTCCGTTTAGATAAACAAGAGCCCTTATCAGTACACATACAAAATCCAGGCTTATTCATGATTAGCACTGGTTGGGGCCTATCCACAGGAAGTTTATAATACAATTAGTCCTCATGATCATCAGCCATCTCAACAACAGGCATTTAAGCTTTGCTTAACATATCTCCATTTTTAGGTCAAATCTGTTTTAACAGTTATCATTTGCAACCCAAAATGTATAAAATCATTCACAAAGAAGACTTCAATTTTTTTTTAAAGATTTTTTCCCCCATTATTTTTAGAGAGGGAAGGACAGAGAGGAAGGAAGAAAGGGAGAGAGACATCAATGTATGGTTGCCTCTCACCTGCCTCCAGCTACAGACCTGGCTGGAGACCTGGCTTGCAACCTGGCCATGTGCCCTGGCTGGAAATCGAACCAGCGACCTTTGGGTTTGTAGGCTGGCTCCATTCTACTGAGCTACCAGCCAGGGCTCAAGATTGTAACTTAATTATTTCAAATAATGAACCAAAGACCAGTACAACAAAAGAATATGAAAAAGCCCTGTGCAGTTAACAGTTACAGGCATACCGTGTTTTATTGTATTTTGCTTTATTGTATTTCAAAAATGCTGCATCTAGGCTGGTGCAGCCACTGTGGAAAACAGTATGGGGTTTCCTTAAAAAACTAAAAATGGAACTGCCTTTTGATCCAGCAATTCCACTACTTGGACTATACCCAAAGAATCCTGAAACACCAATTCATAAGAACCTATGCACACCTATGTTCATAGCGGCACTATTTACAATAGCCAAGTGCTGGAAACAGCCTAAGTGC